>JAOWBC010000049.1:17515028-17531155 GCA_028566105.1 Hypoplectrus providencianus | reverse complement strand
ACACACACACACACACACACACACACACACACACACACACACACACACACACACACACACACACACACAGAAAGAGATTCATTATCCCATTCTTTGATGGCATGAGGTGCCAGGTTCATTGACTGACAGAGCTAATTAGAGAGGCATGAAAGTTTAAGCAGCATGTGATTCCTCTGACCCATAAAAAAGCTGTCATGTTTGTTGGTTCAATTGAGGGCATCATCTTTTCATCTCATCTGACTACAGTATCCAGTTCCACTCAGTTATACCATAAACAGCTATCGTTCGACTTCACATTATGTATTGTTTCTTCTGTTTGAGTGGCAGATTATTCAACACGACGTCGAAACTTCAGTAACCCTGGCTGGCGATGTGAGATAAAACAAAAAAAGAATTCCACCTTTCTGGCTTTTTAGGTGCCTCTTCTCTGAACCTTTTTCAAAATGACATGTCTGTCAACACTTAAAATGAATGTGGTCATCTGTCCATGACACAGATTGCTGTGCCACGGATGACAGTCATCAGTAGTCTTAGACAGATGCTTTGAAGTGAGACCACAGCACACTCCTTTCCACCCAGTTCTCATGGCTTTCTCTTTAAATAGAGCATGACATCAGACTGCGCGCAGGTCTACCGGCCCGAGCCCAAAACAAATGTGTCCAAACAATGCCACATCTGGAGCGAAACGCAGGAGTGAGAGGGGAAGATCAGGAATGTAGCGGAAAAGGGGTTGAAAAAGGGAAAGCGGTCCTAAAGCTGTTTAGCTCTAGGACCCTGGCCAAGGCGTCTGGGGATGTGCCTGAGCTATAATTTACTGGTGATTTCCCTCACTTCCCCTCCCCCCTCAAGTCCTGATGTCACTACTGCAGACTAAAGCATCAGGCAGTCTGAATACACTGATGTCTCTTCTTGTCTATTTTTGTCTCACTACGTTAAAAAGTCCACCTTATTCCATCAATATTGGCTAATATCAAACGGCTCCTACAGATAACTGCCAAGCACTGCATAACTTGTGTGTTGGTAACACAACTTTGACACTATAACCTCTAAGTTCCAGAAAGTGTGTAAAGAAGTTCAGAGAAAAAAGCAGTATCGTGTTTGATTTGGCTTGGCCTTCTAAGTTTTCTGTGCTGTGAAATCTTCAGAAAGTCTTCTCAGGCAGCCTGTTCTTGTTGTCAGTGTCAGAAGCAATCAGAGCTACTGGGTCTGTATTCACGCAGCAGAAGGAGCAGAGGAGAAGGCCAATATTCAGGCCAATTTTCTGCCTGTTGGATAAAGTGTCTAATAAACACGTGGCGGCTGATCCAAGAGTAATTCTTCAGTAGACACACAGAATACCGCCTACTATCTGACAGAGACGCTCAGACTAATAGGCAAGAATGTCTAAAATGTACGTAACAAGATACAAACATATATACGTGTATGCACACAGCAACACACATATACATCAGTCTAGGAGTCTTAAAGTGAATTTGTGTGGGAGCTCAGGGGGCTCTTTGGATCGAAGGTGTGACCTGACAAACAGAGACGTACGGTAGGATGGAAAATATGCTTAATGTGTCCTGTTTGAAGAGGAGGACACAGATAGGGAGGAATAGGAGGAGTGAAAGGAGGTGGAGAAAGAGCTAAAATGATGGAACCAGAGGGACTCTCCTCTTCGCAGTCATGTGTTTTACATCTGCACTGCAGAGAATCTTCTCCTCTGAAAAGACCTCAGCCTCCAAATCCCATCTACAGGCCCAAGTGTAGGTGTGGGCTTACTAAATGGTCTGTAAGAGCCTCTCCTTCTGCAGAGGGCACCAGAAGGGATGGAGGACAAAAAGGTGAGGCACAATTAAGAATGTAAATAAAAACAGTTTGAACATAAGATATACAGCCCCTGTACAGTTCTACTATTAATGCATGTCAAAACTGACCTACAAAGGATTGACTTGTGTCCCATTTGAGTATTCGTCAATATTCCAACTTTTCTGGAATCTGGGCTGTTATTTTCAAAGGCTCGTCAAAGTCCTGAGAGGGTGATGGAGACAAGCCTGCAGCCAGCTTAAGCAGTCTAACAGTTCAGCTTACTGATAATACACAAGGCCTTAGCAATAAAACTATATTAGTAGAACTGATGCACAATAAAAATGGAAGGAAAACATTTCAAAAAGTTGGCTTCTTGCAATATCATAGGTTCCTGTGAGAATTCTTCTTGTCAGGATTTTTTTGTTTGTCCAAATCACCATCCATCAATCAACCAGCATCCAATGAGGAGCATCTTGCAGACTGTTTTTCAAAGTGGCTGCTCTTTTCAGGTCCCAGATGTTCTTGTGTAACAAACTATCTGGTGTGTCAGGTGAAGGAAAAGAAGCAGAACAGTGCTAATATAGGTATTATAATTAATGCACATTTTTCTACCAAAAGCTGATTTTACTGTCTAACTCAATAGCTATGGGAACTGAATCAGAATAAAATAATCATGCTGCCACCCTGTAAATATCTATGGCTCAAATACTGAAACACATGTTATCTGTGTATTTGAGCTACATGCAGAGACATTTGCCAGCCATTATGGAGTAGGTCTGTTTACAAGAAGCATGATGAGAAACAAAGCATGAACACTATGGAGGTTTCCATCATCATTTCCACTGAACAAATATTTATTTGAATCATACTACTATTTATTTTGCTACAGTAACTCAAGTATAGCTCATTAATTTTAGAGGCGTGATCCTTGATAAGAATATAAACAAAAGTTTATACCCCCCCCCCCCCCCATCACAGTGAAAACATGTGAAATGTATCACTCCTAAACTGACAGGACTAATGCTGGGAACTTCCAATGCTGCCAGGCTTGTTTTATATCTGTAGCATTTGTAAATGTGGAATAAACACAGGCCTGAGTTTTTAGTTATGGTCAGTTGACACACAAAATGTTGATTTTTAATCATGAAGGCAACTCTTCAATTATGTATTTAAATTTAGCAGAAAATTATACGGGCAAAGAAATTTCGGTTTGGCCTTCTAATGTGTTTATTGAGGAAAAGTTTTCACAAAGTTTAAGTGACTGAGAGAAAAACTGTGAGTCTGTAAAATGAATTTTAATCAAAATAAAAGTTATGCATTGATTGAAGTTGTAAATCTTTCAAACTTCTCTAATCCAAAAGTTGTAGGGAGGGAGGATTATCATCTGTATCTTTTTGCAGTCAAGAATGATGTTTTCGTTTATTTCCCTGGGAAACATCTCCAGCATGCTGATGCCAGCCGTCAGTAAATTTTTAGGGAGATGGTATGGTATGACGGCTAGAGTCACAGCTAGACTTTTACAACATTCAAGCAAATTGGAGCACTGAGTGTTTAGAGGGACAATACTGTGTGTCAAAGACAAGCTGGTATAAATGGTTGCCAGGGAACCCCCAAACATCACATAAAATAACCAATAAGATTCACTTAATTCACTCATCATCTTCTTAAAATACATCTCAACCAGTTTTTAACACCTTTACACTGGTGCTGAAAGTCAGATTAAACTGTCGACTGCCGGCTTTGACTACTGAAGGCTAATGAAAGTCAGGAGTGAGTCAGAGAGGTCAGGAGTCATGACCCTATCACTCGACATGAGAATTAAGGGATGAATAACCACCCCAGTCTTATGTAACCTTAGTGACTGGTCCTGACAGTGCTATCAGCTTTTATTAAACCAAGTTTAGAGTCATCATCGTACCCCTTAGAGACTAAACTGGATTTAAAACCACAGGTGAGTGGTCACAGTCACAGTATTTGGCCTGGGGATTATGATGAGGTAAGATTAATCATATCAAGAAAAGAAAGTGTATCACCTGGTCTGCTATCTTTTCTATCACACTTTAATCTTCACACACTCTCTCTGGTTACAGTGAGGTCATCCTGCCTGCATATATTATCATCACAGAATCCCTGTGGAGGTTTCCTAAGAAGACTCACTCTAACTACGGTTGCAATTGTTGATCTTTCCATATTTCTTTCTAAAAGTAATCACACATGCGTGCGGTGGAGTAATGGGGACGGCATGGCTGTGAGGGAGTCTAGGGTTACATTAACGGGCTGCAGCGTGAGAAGCAGGAGGTGGTAGCGGGGTCAGGGGTCACAGTACCCTGACAAACAAACCAGCCACCCAGTGAGGATGTCAACAAGAGATGCTTTCCCCTGCCGCCCTAGCAACAGCAGCTGCTGGCAAACATGTGTGTGACAAATGTGCCATCTGAACCAATGACAGGGTCTCAATCATCACCATATGGGGTTGCCACACAAACATGTCACACAAACACAGCAGGGAGGGTGGGAGATAGACAGCAGGGGGTGAAGAGACAATGCAGACGCAGTAAAAAGAAACGAGGCAGATATTGATAGGATATGATGTCAAATATTGTTCATATGGGAAATGCAGTAACATAAAACAAACTCCTCTAAAGGCTCACTGGTGGTCTGATTGCAGCACAGCTGAGCAGTCTGCTTCAGCGTGGTTAAATGTTATGATGACTCCCTGCTGTGAAAATCATGAGAGGGATGCTGCTGTTAGCTGGACTGCAATCCAGCAGGTTTTACTGTGGTTTCTATTGTTGCCCTTTGGGGCTTAAAGACCAGCAAACAGTCTAATGATGGCCTCCTTCTGCCATTCTGCCCCACTAAAATCCTCTTTTATACGCACTGTCCTGACTGACAGACCAGATGAGGCAGGATTGGAAATTCTCACAGACATTCCTTCAGAGGGATTTTTCTGTCCCCTTGTGATTCTTGCATTCACCTCCAATTCCACATGTCATCGTACCCACAGTGATTCCAATCAGTCGTTTTGATTTTCCACACTTTCATTTCATAATTCTATTTGCCTCAGCCTTCTGTCTGTCCTCTATCTCAAGCCCTTTTTGTATTTTCCTCTCTCTTTCTCTCCCCCTCGCCAGCTCTGGAAAGTACATTCACACAGTTCAACAGTGACACAAGGACCGTCTCCTTCATGGCAGACCATGCTTGTGTTTTTTCAATTAAGCCAGGCTCCTGTACACTATTCATTTGGGAAACCATAATTCTCATGGCCCAGCAGAAACTAATGGAAAGTCGCTTAGGTTTTTTTTTCCAACAGAGGTATCGGAAAGACCCGCTCCCTAGAAGCGTGTCTGAATGTGGGGATGGAGAATAAAACCGTAAGAATACTGTCTGTAAGAGTAGAAGAGGTGTTGATAGGAGAAGAAGGCCTCATTGAGGGGTTTCAGGGTGCAAGATCTCATGTGGTGAATGGGAGCAGGAAGGAGGTGAGTGAAAGAATACAGATGGATGGATTTCCAAGGGAATGTGGATGAAAGTGAGTGAGTCGCAGGCCGGATCTGAATTGCCCAGCGGGGAGGAGAACAGATCCACTAAAATCACTTCAAAGCCTGGTGTCACTGGGCTGCAGATGAGTACAGACGCTCTCCTATCCTTTTATAAATACAGAGATGAGCCACAATAGCCTGTTGCATCCATCTGCCTTAAACAGCAATCAACAGTGCAAATAAATGTCTCCACACATGCCCACATACACATAAACCCACACACTCAGGTGCAACACTGTACCACATTTAACACCTCATTTAAATTAGAGGGTAGTGTCCCTGTATACTTGTAGCTTACACTAGCACTCGCTCAGGCCATCAATAAAAGTCAACAGAGTGATATCACATTTACCTAAACACAAAGCAATTCTGACCAATATTTGACAAAATCATTTCAATCAACTGCTAAAATTCCCATCCATCCAATTACTGATGTCCCACTTAATTTTCCAGAAGGTTTCAGCCTCAGGCTGACCCTTTTCCTTGTCTGACCAGTAGGAGCCATTCGTCACCATTGAGCTTTCACTGGATAATGAATCAGTCTACTTTCATACATAAACAGTGTAGAAAACGTGCAAAAACAGACACACAAACACAGTGTATTCATGTGTGCATGCTCACAAAGACATAAACACACACCTACCTACCACTGCACACACTGTATGTGTACACACACACATGCACATTTGAAGTGGGAGGGACCTAATCTGGACAGCCCCCATTTCACCCCCCACCCCCCCACCACAACAATCAACATAGACAGACAGACAGTAAAGGAGAGCAGTGAGAGAGAGAGACAGGCAGGAGCAGCAAATAAGAAGGAGAAGTCTGAAGTCTTACCTCAAGAGTAATGCTGTGGAGCGTATAGAAAGGAAAGCCTCATGACTGTAGTGGTCTCTTTCTGACTCGGTCTCTTTGTATCTCTCAGCTGTGGGAGAGACGGGCGCTGACACACAGGCAGCGCAGCCCGGAGCGGAGGGGCGCTCGGCACACTTTACAGGCAGAGAAAGCAGTGGAGCCGCGCAGACCCCGGGCCCGTCCGCTCACACTCTGCCTTCTGAGGATGAAAAGAGAAGACTTCATTACCAGCTGCAGACCACGCCTCCACCGCTCCAGTCTCCCTCCTCCCAAGCCCTCTCTCCCTCCCTCCCCTCCTCCTTCACTACCTCCCCGCTTCCCTTCCACAATCCCAGCCAGTAGCACGCTCCAGGGCCTGTCCCAGCCAAGAGAGGGGGGAGCAGACTGCCAAAAAAAACCTCCCATCCCCACCGCCTGCCAGTGCTGTGCAGTGCACAGACAGAGAGGGACAGAGAGAGATGAGGAAGGAGGTGAAGAGACAGAGAGATGGTATACAACATATGGTTCGCATCCACAAACTGTTAATTGTTTGTTTTTAAATTTTACATTGCATGCACCGCCTCTGGGATGTTCCATATCAACAGTTTTGCCTGTGAGACACTGAAAGTGCAGTTGGGAGGATGAAGTCTGTGTGAGGTAGGGAGGTACACACAAAAGGAAAGCAGAGAGAGGAGAATTACATTTGGACTGTGCAAAGTGTGTGGGGCAGCAGCGATTCAGTAGAGAGAGGGAGAGAGACAGAGGGAAGGACACAGACAGGCAGGCAGACGGAAAGAAAAACACAGACACACTCAGAGAGAAGCACAGTGCAGGACGAGTGATCAATTTGACAGTTTTAGGGAGAAAAGTAAAAAGAGAAGAGACATTTAACCAGGGGTTGTTGGAAGCTTTAATTAAGCCCTACTGTAAGAAAGATCACATCAAAAGAGAAGTATGAGTGTTGAGTTCCAGGGGGTGGGAACAATGTCTGTCTTTGTTTGTGTGTCTCACCAACAAACGGCTAACATCATCAACACCCAAAATAAGGATGACAGTTTTTGTCCATCTTCAGACTGTCTTTCCCTTCCTTCCCATCCTCTCTGTTGTTTCTTCTTATGCCAAAGTGAACTCTCTCCCCATCAGACAGGGAAAATAGGCATAAAAGAACTAGTTGTTTACTGTCTGTAATTATGAGGGGCTGGGTACGCTCAACCCAAGCAAGCTGTGCTCCCTGCCCCCAGTGCCACCACACATAAACCTAGCTCCACCAACTCTGCCAGTTTAAACCCAAACCATGGCACCCTTATAGAGGTGCAAAGTAAAAGGAAAAAAGAGTAAAAAAAGAAAAAAGAAAAAAAAAGAAGAAGTTTAAATTCATAGGTTAACTTTTAATTAGGGGAAAAGAGTGTTAGGAAAGGGGAATTCACTCAAGAGAGAAACATAAAATGGCAAAAATCAAAGTTCAAAGCAGTGATTCCCCAAAAGTCTGAGATAACTCATTTGCTAGTAAATTCCAAGTTCAGGCTCCAGTTCACAGACTGACATATGGGCCTTGATCTGGTAGGAAATTAGAAAGAAACACCACCACAGCACATCTCTACATCCACCAAGACCACATATGGTGTCCTGTTTGAAGTAATTTGCAGAAAAAAGTCAACCCTAACTTTGAATAAAGTTACACCAGTCTAGGATACAGTTTCTTGCTTGTGCAAAAGCAACAAGCAACAGAGAAATAGAAAAAACATTTCTAAATAAAACAAGAAGAAGAACTAGAAAGAATAAAAGTTTAAAAGGGACTCAAAAGATCAAACAATGGAACAAAAGTCTGTGTGACTTACTAAAAAAGGCGACAATGGGTTTTTTTGGCAGCACATGATGAGGTAAGCAGGGATTATACAGATCTTTGGCAATCTCCCACTCTAGCATTAACACCTACACAGACCCTCTCTGTGGCATAATGGTGTCAAATTTACACAGGTCCACAAAACAGTACTTAAAGTTATGGGCTGCCTTCATTGTAGGCTGTGAAAGCCCAAGACCGGAGTTGGGGTTTGAGATCGCTGCAGCGGGTTGGTCGGAGGACGGTAGAGAAAAAGAGGAGACAAACTCATTTCATGCTCTTTATTGCTAAGAAACCCTAATCCTCCAAAAGTGGAGCCACGGACAGCCCCTCTGTGGTGTTTTATGTCTTTAATCTGGGGTTTTAGAGACAGAAAAAGACTAATCCAACATCTGAAAGCTGTTGTTTGTTTACTGTCTGCCATGTAATCAGGTGTTGTCATTACCATAACGATAGTAAATAGATAAAAATAGCACTAAGTGTCCATATAATAAGAAAAATAAGAACAGTAATGACATGCTGTCAGCCACACTTCTCAGTGAAAGATGTGAGTGTGTTTCAGGATATAAAACTGGGATTTAGGACTGAGGTGGAATTTACTGAAAGAACACAATGTTTCATCCGGCCACTAGGGGTTGAATTGAGCTGTAGTTTACATTGTCCATCTACAGACTGGGATGAGGCAAAGTTTAACACTTATTTTTTTTGCAAAACATCTTACTCAGCACTTTAAAAAAAAACAAAAACTGGAGGTTCATGAGCGGGGTGATCCTTTGTGCCTCTGGATTTGATAACTGAGGTTATAGGATACCTTTCTGACTTTTTAGGGAGGTTCTATTTCAAGAGAAATTCCTCCCACATTTATTTCAATCATTCATTTAATCTGGAACAACACACATACATCATTTCTGTTGAATCCTGTTATTGTAAACTGAATTCAGTCCAAAGAGCCAAACAAACCCAGGCAGGCTGCATGTGTAATGAGAATGCCGTGTGCTGCTTGGTGCAAAAATCTGCTTGTTACCAACAACAGATTTCAATGGGAGGTTTTTAGGCTTGAAAAAGAGAGTTGTATCACTGCAGACAACGCCAAATGTTTTCCCAACTGTCGAAATCCTAAAAGGAGACATACTATGCTCATTTTCATGCTTGGGTTTGGGTTTCTACAAGACCATATTTTAATCAAACAAATATATTTTTCTGTTCAGCTGTTTGTGTGAATATTCCTGTGAACACAGGGAACAAATAGATAGTAAATCTGGTTCCTTAAGTCTAACTCCAGAAAAAGTCAGTCTGTTTGGTCAGCTTTTCCAAGTCTTCTCTCTCTTTCTATGTTTTTGCTCCATCACTGCAGCTAGGGAATGGCTTTAATGACACTGTAGCGGCACAATCTACCTTTATAATGTAACGTTGTGACATCATGACTCTACAGAAGTCTTGACGGCTTTTTTAAAGGCACAGGTTTTGAATTAGTTTCACAGCACTTTTATAGCATCTAGACTTATTTCACAATCACAAATTAAACAGAATACTCAAACTTTTAATATTGGAGTAAAGTGTACATATGGGTTAATATCTAAATACTACTGGGTTAGAAACACCCTTCATAAAGAGCAGGCCAGCGGAAGAACAACACCGTCATCTCACAGGAACTTCAGGTTTCAGCAAATCCAAAACAGGCTGCCTCTGTGATTGGATTTCAAAAGCCACAGGAAAGGTCTGATTGTCAGGCATCATACACATTTGGCAAAACAACCGGGCTGTGTTGGGCCAAAAGGAAGTACAATATGTACAAAATAGAAAAAAAATTCAACGCCAATAACTCAACGGATAGTTTGTGGTAAAATCACACAGGCATGCAACTGAATTAAACTGGATGAATGCAACAACAACATACAGCAGGATTTAAAGTTCATGAAGTGCAGCACAGACAGCTTGCCTCTGGATGGCAGCTGGAGTCATATTAGACTGCAGGATTCAATCATAGGTTGTTGTGAAATTGAAATTTCACTCTTAACGACCTGAATTGAAAGCAGAGTAAAGGCAGATGGAAAGAGAGAGGACGTTCTATGTTCTTAACACAGAAATCCTTTGTGAGATGAATCAAAGTGAGGGAGGCTAGAATCAATTCCTCAGCATTGCCAGGATGAATATGGAGATTGTTTTACCTCAGCCCAGGGCCTGTGCATATCAGGACACCAATGGCTTGTGTTAAACTAGTCTAAACAAGTATTTTTAGTTCATGCAGGGTATTAAAAAAACAGCTTAATACTTAACACCTAAACCCATATTCTCACTTTGCCAACCATCTAAATGGACTCTCTCTCTCTCTGTGGCAGAAAAAGTCATATAAAACACCAATGCTAAACATATAAAGTGTTTTAATGACCTTAGAGTATTCCAACCTCCCCTCAGGGAGTAACACCTGGGACAAAAAACTAATTAAACCATGACCTTTTAGAGGCAGCTTGTAGGCAGACCTTCACTGACATACTGTATTGGTCTCAATATAATTCCCTATAGCTAAATATAGCATGAGAGACATTTTCTGACACTCACTTTCCATAAATATGCACAGCAGCTTGTCTATTCCTCTTCCTCTCTATTCCTTCCTCCAAGTGTTGAAGGAAGGCAGTGTGACACAACAGTTGTTGCATTCTGAAGCTTAAAGAGTCATTAGTGTCGTGTAACGAGGACTGCCTCTTGAACAAGACTTGACAACGAAGTGTCTTAGCTGCTATAGAAAAGACGAAGCCTCGGGTCTCTGTTTTATTCAGTAATTACATCAATGTGACATGCATGTAGCTTCATGGCATAAGAGCTTTTTAAGTACAACATGAGCACTGCTTAACCTCTGGAATGTAAAATTATATCTGCAACCTGATTTTGCCCTGGTTGACAGGGTCGTTCCAGGTCATGTTGCCGACACACCCAAAGCCCCAATGAAAGGCCTCCCAATTGCCTCCCACACCAACACTCCTGGAACTCTCAATTAGGGCAACTGAGGGTGACTACATGTGGTGACTGTATTCCATGACTCACTGACTGTGATTCACCTGAAATGTCCAATAAAAATAATAATATTAAGACTTTAGAGCAGGAATAAACAATATACAACTAGTTGTATGAGTGTATTGTGTGTCTGTGCACATAGCCAAGAAAGGGTCCCAGTGAACTGAGACTGAGGGTTTCATCTCAGACACAGGTGATGGTGGCTTACCAAAAGGTCTAGCACATCCATTCCCTCCCTCTGTCTGTGCAACTTCTGGGCTCTGGAGCTGCCGGGCATGGCTCTGGGAATTTCACACCTACGATGGCCATTACCAGCAGAGCAAAACCCATCACACCCTGGTGTGCCATTTCTGACCCAGAAAGCCCAGCGGCCACGAGCGCATGCTCTCCCCCAGGGCAAACACGGGGCACCCCGGCCAGTGTAGACTTAACAGCTGGGCGATGTGTACTCGCCCCGCCATGTGGACCAGGAGTGATGATGTTCCCAGGGAGACAAGGTGTGGGGGTTTGGGCTGGGAGGACTTGAGGTGGGATCAGGGGGGTAAGAGGTGAAAGTGCAAGAGTTGAACTAGGGGAAAAGGCCCACCATGTGTGCCTCATCTTCTTGGAGAGACAAAGACAGACTTAGTCTGCAGTTCTAATATTGCACAATTGTTCTATTCACAATAATACTTAAGCATCTGCTGATAAAGGCAAGAGAAACATTACAAAATCCCACACAAGGGTCTTCTCACAATTATCTTTCACAAAGAACAACAAATCTCTCTGTTGAACCTGTGAAAAAACATGACCTTATGAAGAATACCTACAGTCCATTTGTCTTTTTATTTTCTTCATTTACTCAGCATACCAAAAAAATGAAGAGTTCTTTTCTATACAGGGACACTTAAAAAACCCAACCCATTTGCTAATGATGTTCACACAGTGAAAACAAGATAATCACTATGCTATGCTTTGCCAGACTGATGTCTCGAGCTAAACTGTGCTAATTGAAGGGTTACTGACTCAAAATGTCATTTATGTCTGGAACACAGTGATAGAGTGATAGAGTTGAATTCTAAAACATATATCGATGTTTCCTCTTTGGGTTTCATCTTCCGTCGCCTTTATTATTTTTTCTTTATTCAAGGAATGGGCTGAAATAGAGAAGGCTGGATAGAGCTGCCCTTGAACTGTAGCAGAGCCACAGCAAACCAAACACAGAGATGCCTGGCCCTCATCCGCACAAATAGGCCTTTCAATCCTTCCCCTCACTTTTGTCCCATCAATACTTCACTCTTCATGGAGACCAAAGCCACCAACTCCAACCTTCCCTCTGCCCCCTCCAAACACACAGAGGGGTGAATGGTGTCTACTGTACCTTCAACCACTCCCCTCTCTGTGGGGTAGAACACATTTTGACAGGCCTGTATTTATGGCTGGCTGGAGCCGTGTTGGAATGAACCATGAAAAGGACCAAAATCATCTTGCTGGATGTTCATTTATATTGAGCGCTGGTCAGCTGTGTGGCTCTGTGTGTGTGTGGCCTGTGTGGAGAGAATGGGGCTTGTGTGAGTGTGTGGGAGCGCAGGATTAAGATAAGCCCACTAATGAGCAACAAACTCTGTTGCTTATTCTGCCGTTAGTAGATGTCTGTGTTTGTATGGATGTTTTTTCTGATGAGAATGTGTTCTTGTTCTTGTTCTGCCTGCTTGATTGCTTTATAATCTATAACTGTCACTATGATATTATCATATTTTACTTAAAAAATCTGCGACTTTATGAAAATTCACATCTCCAATTGAAAGTTTTTTCACTGCCATTCTCACTGCCAACCTGTCAAATGCAACTGCCTGGTCAGTGCACAAGCTCCTGTTTAGCTGGACACACAAAGTTTTAACTGAACTCTAATGTACACCCATCTGGGTCATTATTAGAAACAGCTAAAGGAGAGCAGCGAAAGGTGGTTGATGGGTCAAAAGAATACCAAACAATGACCAAGAAGACCAGCGTTCACGTTCTGTGTGAAACCAAAAGTCGCTGTTATTATTTTAAGTTAACCAGTAAATTTAAAGTACAAAGACACCTAGGCATTTCTAGTAGTAATATAGAGAAGTACTTATTTAAACCCAAATCCAGTTCATATTTTCTAACCTTTACCTAAGTAGTTTGTTGCCTTAACTGTACATTTAATGTTTATTTTGAAAAGCCATGTATCTGAGACTTTCACATGTTGGGGTTAAGACTGTATTGGGTTTATCTAAATTAAAGATTTGATTATTGAAAAATGTTGTGTTTGTGCAGACCAAGGTTCTTGAGCACCAAAATGATCAATTTTATTTAACTTACTCAGAATAGCATTAGCCTCAGCTTAAAAAGTGTCTTTGCACAAAAGCATTTAGACTTAATTTTCTTCCACTAAAATAATGTGAGAAAGGGATCTTCATCTGTATGGCCATGATGGATGATGACGTTGACCAATAACTCTTTTAAACCCTTTCATATGTTCACTGAACATATGGGTCTGTGAATGCTGTTTTACGACATAGTTGGAGAAATGTGAACCTATCCTTTAATTATAAGCACTGTAAGCTTTATGCAATGCAGGAAGCCATATCAAGACTACGGAGAAAAAAAAGGTCACAGACTTAGGGCACATGTTTGTGACTCATCTAATTTGAGACCAATGTTGTGTGTGTTTTATAAATTGTTCCACTGAAGCTGTTTGATGAGTCCTCCCATTATTTGTTGAAGAGGTTGGACACAACGTAACCTTAAATGAATGTTAAATTCACAAGAATTTCTTGAAAAACTAAGTTTCACTTTTACTATAACAAATACACAGATAACAGTAATTACAAAGATATTCATATTCAATCCAACCATAGCAAAGTTTGACAACTCTCTCTCTCTCTTCCTCTCTAACAATAAACACACACACAGACACATGCAGCACGCATCACCCCATGAATCCTTCAGAGTGCACTGTCTCAGTGGGTGTGTGGTAACAATGGGAGCTGGGGTGAGCTAAGGCAGACTTCTCTGGTCTTTCTCCACATAAACCTTTAATATGAGGCCTCCTCAGCACCAGTCAGCCATCTAAAGGCACTGTACCCTGTAATTGACCTTAAAAATACTTTCCGTGGAGGTCGGCAGCCATGTCATTGGCCTTCGGCCCAAGCAGCGGCCGCATCTCCCCATCCCAGAGGAGCCTGGGAAGGCCTCAGAGGGTATATTTAGTGGCCCTGTCCTTTGAGTGGAGCAGGAGATGCAGATAATGCCAGTCTGTATATAAAACCACTCTGCCGCCCACGAGTAGGCCGCTCACAGGCACATATCCCTCTCCCACGGAGATGTGTTTCCGGAGGTCATAGGTCGGTTATATGCGAGCTTAATGACATACAAACACGGGAGACAGTGACCGGAATCTACCTTTCCTATGAATGGTGATGTGCCAACTTTTCTTCCTGTAAGGCTGACAACATTGTGTCAATCGATTCAGTAGCATTCACAGGTCACCCAGTCAGACATTAACCAATGAGAGAGCAGATTTGTTAAAATTACTGCCTTTCTGAAAGAGTCGACATGCATACCAATGCTGGGAAATATGACTGTAATTCATCCTGACATGTTGATGTGTTGACGTGTCACACAAGTCGTGTCTTGATGCACGTCAGCCTTCAATTACATGTGTCAAGCCATCAGTATATAAAAATGTATTATTTTACAGTATAAAGGCATGTCAACATTTCAGAAAAGGAGCTAACTACTCAGATAGGTGCAGTGAACATTATAGTTAGTTTGAAATAAGTACCGGTCTCTTCGGTGAAGGTATTGTGTTTACTTGACCCATGACCTCCTTCCTTTGCAAACCTTGTCGCTCTTTATCTTTATCTTTATACTTTATCTGACTTTTTCCTTTGCTCCTGTCATAATTAATCCATTCACGTGTGATGGCCTTAAAGCAAACTTAAATATAGATTGTAAAATGCTGCCCACACAAAAGAAATATTCAGCTCTCTTAAATGAGAAAGGTCTGAATACTTAATTTGATGTAACTGTTTTCTACTGTGGGCCCAATAACTACCAAAAATATGTTATTAATAAAAACCCTCAACTTTAGTTTTACTATTACTTCAGACATTTTTTTTAAGAATACCATGCCCCTTCAGTGGTGCTTCTGGCAAAACCTTCATTTGAATTTTCAGTATTTTGATCATGCTGTCCAACTCCTTTAAACCTTCCTACCACAACAGATCGACACTGAAAATCCTATTTATACAGATATTACACAAAACACATGTACATTATAAAAACTATTATACACACTTGAAACCATCTAAGAAAGTCAGTGATATAAACTGTCTTATCATAATGCGCAGCTGTACCTGACATACCTGTAAACATACAAAATATACATTGTTTGTTGACCAACATGCTATGTATATATGTAGATACTGCTCTTTATTAAGCCCATGTCCACTAATTTATGTTGAATTATTATTATATTTTTACACAAACTAATACACATACTGAAAGATATCAATCTCTGGGAACACATATGAAAAACAAATATACAAATATAAATAGCATTCTTTTGTCATCTGTATTCCTCACATTTATTATTAAACTGGCTTCAATGTTAGTTCTTAATCTACCGTTCAATTCAGATTTTTTTTTTCATGATATTTTGTTACCCATACTGAGGTACAGCTGTGTATTGCATGGCTGTAGGATTGCAACGATGCCAGTTCACCTGCTGTCACTCAGAAGTGCCGTAACTCTTCTACTGGTTTCCCTTGTTTTGTAAGTGGCAGTTGCAGGGTAATTTATGATTTTTTTTTTCACAACAGATCATTTCAGATATCACAGCTTTCCTCTGTCTTGTAAATGACTTAAAGGAAAAAAAAAACTGGAACATAATACACCTTTCTCTTCACTGTCCACTTCCTTCTGATCGACCGACCCAACGAGCCCTCTCTGCATCTCTGGAGCTAAACACTGTTAAATATCTGGAAACAGGAGAGTGATGCCACAAAGCCTTTCATCCTATTTAAGACTGTCATGTCTCTGACAGGTAGAGTTATGAGCAACTATAGTAACATGCTTGCTTTGGTGCCACTGGCCAT
>JAOWBC010000049.1:17478787-17491795 GCA_028566105.1 Hypoplectrus providencianus | reverse complement strand
ATTTACTAAAGTTTATCTTACACTGCTGGTATCTTGCAGCTACAGGATTAGAAAATTAAAGCATTAAATGATAGAGTAACAAAGCTAAATGCAATGTTTTATTATACATTTAAATATGCTGCATTATGTGCAATGAGCAAATGTTGGCACGGTAACTTGCTAAACTAAGATAAGCAAACGAAGTGAACCTGCAAAACAACATGTTTGCATTGTCATTGTTAGCATTTTGGCATCCTTAAAGTTTAGAACACTTGATAAAGGGCAGGTAAAGATCAGTCTATGGTTATATACCAGAAAGTGTCAATAGTGACTTAAGGGTTAAGAGAGGGTGTGTTAAAATGTGTCCACAAATGTGAATATGAATCTTTATTTATCTCACTGTAATTCTGAGGAAAAGTGGGCCCTGTTATCAACCCATTCCAAAGAAAGAGGTTAAACTCCCTAAAATTTCTTGAGAATCAATTAATTTAAGCAGAAAAAAAGCTGTTTTTCCAGAAACAGCTGGAAAACTCCCTTGCTTACCATCGACTCTTAATCTGAGTTAATGACTCATTCATGTATGTGTATTGTATATCACACAATGAATCATGCTCAAATCATTAAAAGAAATCCATGAATGCAGCCGTGAACTTTTACACTTGCATGTCATCAGCTGACCTGAAATTACCACCAGTGAAATGAAAAATGTGTATGACTATTCATTCTTTCCATCCTTCCTCCCTTTCTTCCTGTTTTTCTACAAAACCCGTTTTTCCACAGGCCACGGTCACTCAGCAATACCTCCCCGAATCACTCAGCCCCCAATCACATATTGCCTCATGCTTATCCTTTGGGACTATTCACAAGCTTACATGCTCATCCTATCTCAAGACCCACAGCCTCATTCCCTGAATCTTATTTATTATTTCCAGTGAGCCTCTTCATCACCCTGATACCTGTCCACCAGCTCCTATTCTACAGTGATGCATGCTCCATGTCAAGGTCTTGTTTTCTTGAGTTTGATCTACCTCTTCTTTGAAGTGAGGTCTTGGGCAGTGATGGCCTCTAGCTAATGTGGATACTGCATTTTCAATGGCCTACTTTCCAGCAAAGCACGTTATTAACTGCTTTTTTTTTCAGCATTTGTCTCCAGACTGTCTTTCATCTTCGCTGTGCAAGGAATTCCTCCCAGTGCCTGTGTGTGCATATTGTATCTGTGAGTTTGCATCTGTAAGGGTTTGCATCAACGGTACAAATGTTTCCTGACCGTACTGTGTATATTAATGTTAGATTTATCTTGATCAAAACTATATCATCCCAGCAACCCTGACCATGAGGGAGGCCCTCATACTTAATCATTTTCACCAAGAGACCACGCAGCAAGAGGGGGAGCGAGGGGACTCTTAATCTGTTGTACTGGTTCACACTTTTTATGTCCTGTCCCCTGGAACGCCACCTGAAACGCATCCATTACATCTCCTCCCTCTGCCGGTTTGCTAACTCCCAGCAACAATTCCATGATATCACTTTCATAATCTATAAACCATGCTGTCACACCATTCAACGTAGCCTTAGATGTTATTTATGTTTAGCAGTATTTTCATATTCAAAGATAAGAACAATCACTTTATCACTTAATTGAGGCAGTGTTTGTGAAATGGAAATGATCGCATTAAAACTTTTTTTTTAAAAGGACCTGACAGGGAGTAATTACGCATAATGGTAATGAGGTAATGGGAAATATCTGGAACTAGGCATGCAGAGGAGCTGTCAAAAGTTAAGCACCTGGGAGGACCAATCCTTTACTGGGAAGAGATCATGCTCAACAAAAACAGCGAAAGTTCCCAGCAGAAACCTCTTGCACCTCCTACAACAAAAATTAGCATCTGAATAAGCAAACATTGTAACTTGGCTGCGCATAAAGCAGTTAAAAACTAACAGTCTAGTTTTACAGCGGAGAACTAATAGTCTGGGGGGAATAATAAATCTGATGAATTTGGTGAGCAGGGAGAAGGATCCGACATTTGCGGCAGAGCATGGCTAAGCCTGAGGGAGAGAGCGAAGGAGCTGGGCTCAAAAGTGTCCCCACTGCCTCTGACGTTCTTTAACCTCTTTTGCGGCTTCGAAACCTCATGTCTTTGGCCTCCAGTCACTCTCTATTTATGCAAGAAAATAAAGAAGAGAACGCTGCCCCTCCTAAATCTGTAAACTGCAATTAAGCTAAATTCCAAGTTTATTTCCAAATGCCGTCCTTGCTCCAGACCATGTGAGAGACTTGAGTCTAAAATTATCACACTTTTGGTCAGGAGGCCAAGACGAAGCCAGCGCTAGGACTGTCTTCTCACAGGCCACAGGATCACAAAGATGCTGCGGATGGCTGAAACTATTGTAATAATAATTTGGCTTTCTATAATTCAGAAACATATCATTTAAAACTCCTTTTCAACGTCTCTTCAAGGAGAAGTATGATAAAAACATGACAAAGTGACACAGGGATCACAGTGCCTCCAGATTATAATGCTGCTGCTTTCAAAAAAACAAAAGGACAGAACCAAAGTGTTGAGACAATGTAATGACATCTCAATAATGGAATGAGTTATGATTATGTTGGCTTGTGCATGAGACAGCTTAACCAGGCATCATGTCGGTTTAACTGTTTTATGTTACCCCTTCAAACCAAAGGTCTGACGTCTGAAGGCAAACAAAAAGCAGCCCACGCACCCCAGCACATCCCTCTCTCTCTCTTTCTCTCTCTCTGACTGTCTCTCTCACTCTGTCTGCCTCTCCATCATGTGTTTACACATTGGTAGAGTAAGTGACAGGGCTGTAATCGGAAGTCTACAACCGTGTCATTTGGAAGACTGTTGTCTTTTCCTGGGAGCGTGGTGGTCAGCAGAGAAAAACAAGATTTACATCTGACAGGGAGGGGCAAAGCGTCAACCATGCATTATCCCCTATTGGCTGTGGTCAGGGAGGGGCGTTAACGTGTAGACAAAAAGATGCAGAAGAATTTTCACCCAAGGGAGAAATTTTTATATCAAACACTGTGGAATCTCATAACTTGAAAATATATCCCAAAAGCAGGCATATGGTACTCCATATATAGGAACGTCTGGGTCACAATATCCCTCCTATAGTGGCTGTACATTTGAGGAGTTAACCAGGTGTGTGTGGTACTAACTCTTGATGGTGAGTGTAAATGTCACCTTTAAATAACAGAGAGAGTATATTAGGGTACATACGCTTCATAAAATGTCAATCTGTGGTCTTGGAAAAGGATTCGGGGTATTTCTGAGGTTATTTTGTGAACTCTATATTTTTGTTTTCCTCTGCACTTGCCTTTGATATTGGAGCAGTTTTCCACTTTCTCTTGGAAATAAAAAATAACAACCAGCGCATAATTAAAACTTCCTCTATAGCACTTTTATTACAGCTTTATTTATTTCTTCACAATGTTTACTGTTTACTCTCTCTAAAACTATGAGAGTTTTAAGACCACAGGCTTTCTTTTAGCTCCTGGGAAGAATTAAACAGAGACAGCTGGAATTAAACTATATTTTTCACTGGTGACTTGGTTACAGCGCAGCACAAAAACAAGACGGATAAAATGAATGTCAAAAGTGAACCTTTTTATCTATTTACAGCCTTTGAAGTAGGAAACAGATTGAGCATACTGAAAAGTAAAACTTATTCACAAACACTTTAAGGTGTTGCAATAAATATAATATTAATAATAATATTTATTATCATATGTGTTGCAATGAATAAACTGCAAAAAACACACCTGTATTTAACATAGAAAGCCTTTCTCAGTTTATTAGTCATTGGCAAATTGGGATTTCTTTTATGGCAGATGTCATTACTACCATTTCATGCTGCCTGAGGACAAAAAAAGCGTTAAGAAATAATGCAATGTTAAAATGAACGTACAACAGTGCCCAATAAACAGTGCATGCAATGCTGTTGGCCAGCTGAGAATTTTAACTGCATGGTGGGAATATCATGGAAGATGTGAGAACTTCACCACTGTATGATCACCAGATTTGGTTCAGTTCTTCACTGTGTCGTAATGTTATCAAAATGTTTGCTACCAAATAATGTTTCTATTGAGTATATTTTTATTTGCATGGGTATTTGAGATGAAAAACAGTTTTGCTGAAAGAGCAGAAATGGTCGGATGCCCGAGCAGTGCCATGCCCTGTTTTCAGATGAATGCAGCCAGACAGACACGCTTAATCCTACACAGGTTCAAAGCTCCGCCAGTGCACATGTGGCCTCAACCTGAACAGAGTTTCAGAGAATAAAAGAAAAATACCCAAAGAACAAAAGAAGTAAGAAGGCCGAGGTCTGTGAGTAATGTGTTGATGTGTGTTGTGTCTCTGGAGACTTGCAAGACTGCTTACAGCCATGTGTGTATGAAAGTGTGTATTTACAGTGGTAATGTAATTCCTATTTCTTTGGGGGGTGTAGGTGAGCTCAGCAGCTAAGCAGAGAATAACAGACTCTTTTTGTCAATGATTGCTGACTAAGATTGGGCAACGCACCATGTTCATTCCCATGACTCACACAGCTACATCACCCCCCACGAGACTCACCAAAGAGCTGATCATCCACCAACGCAGGATGCTTACTAAGACCAAATGGTCAACGAGGCGGCGTTCACATAGATTCAGAAACCATCAAAGGCAGACATACAAATGTGCATACAGACAAACTTCGTCTCAAACCTAGTAAACCCAGTACCAAGAAAGCCACAAGGTATTTATATCCTAAACAAAAGCATGACTTTAACCCTATCCATCCATTAAATTCACCAGTGAGCTTAAAATAGACACAAAAGTACAGCTAAAGCCCTTTATGATCATATTCCTGGTACAAATATTCAGAAACTGTTATCGCAAAAGTTTCAAAACACATAAATGTGCTGCGTGAGACCACAATATGTGAGTTTTCAGGGCCATGACCAACAAAGAATACCATGTGTGCCCTATTTTATGTTTGTTTAGAATGGTCAGAAACTCCATCAGGTCATACACTTTTGTTTTTAGAGACAAGAGCAGAAATACCAACATAGAGACAAGCAGAACTGCAGAATGGTATCCGGATTGGATGCAACTTGAATATAAATACAAAGAATCCTGTAATGACCAATGAGAAATTCAACTCTAAAATACATTCTCAGAAACACAAGCAAAACACTCACACAGCAAGAAATGAGAAATGGTTTGGTTCATGTTCGAGAAGGGCTCTTCGACATCTGCGCCACATATTGCGGCACATACCAAAAGTTCCGTATGAATTATAACCATCTTTACACTGGAAGGTAAAACAGCGTGCACTAATAGCCAGCATTTTTCACATTTAAAGCTCTGTGGGTTTTCTTTTTGCACATGTACTGTGTTTGGCATATGACTTTTAAATCACACCTCTGCACTTATGTGTTTTTGAGTTTGCATCCGAGTATACACACAGCTGAGCACTTGCAACTTCTGGCCATTAACCTCTTGCTCTGGGACCACCCCAGCATGTTAGAGTGTGAAGGTAAACATTTCTCAATGAATTCGGCAGGGGAAAGCCCTGCTGGAGTGCGGCTGCATTGTGAAGGCCAAATACTGCAATACTCAATCTAAACAGTCAATGTGTGAGCTGGGGGGCTCTCAGAGTTCACGGTCCAGTGCAGAGACATGGGACCCAGGCATGAAAAAAAGAAAGAAAGAAAGAAAAAAAAAGGATCAACAGGCTGTGTAACAGCTGCACACGTTTTCCACTCAGCTGATATCATGCAAAGAAGATTTGGATAACTGCTTCATTCAAAAGAGCAATTTGTTGAACTAGATTTATGAAACACAGTCTGATTATGACGAGCGTGAACTATAAACCCATATTTCATGTTGTGGAGAGACTTCACGCCAGCATCATGTTTTTCCACCACAACAGGATTACATGGCTTAATGCATTTTTCACAGCAGATATTCCGACATGCCACAGGAGAAAAAAGCACAGGTGTAATAAATAACATTAAAAATGGCTGCACTCCATTTAGGTGTGTCAGTGTCAGGCCTTGGATCTGTGCGTGCTGGCTCACTGACATGGCTAACTGGGTCACAACAATGGAGCATGGCCATCATCAGTGTAATTAGTTCCACCTGTACTATCCCCACTAGACAACTGGAAATGTCTGCAGCAGAAAAAAGCCCAAGGCTTTAATCGAACGTGAAATTTTCACCTCTTTGTCAAGAGAAAAGATTACAGTAGCCAAGTAATTATAGCATACTGAATTGCCATTTCATTCACTTAGCTGGACAATGTGTTCGTGTTCGCTGTAATTATGGCCTGAACAAAGGGTGGTGCATTTTTGAGGATAAAGGGGTTGTAAAAACTCATCAGACAGATCCGAAGTAGCAAACATTCAAAGCTGATATAGGTCTAAAATTTTATTTTATTAGCATAGTTTTAATGTTACTTAGTACATTTTGATTCAAATATTGTGCTTTTTACTCCACTACATTTAGCTGCCAGCTTTAGTTATTAGTCTAGTGACGTTCCTTTCATTAAGTTAGGGATCTACCACTGTTGATTAGCATGGTCACACCTCGGCTGACTTTTCTCTTTGGACTAATCAATCAGTTGCAAGTGACAGCAGCAGTCGCTGGAATTAGTTAACTTTTCCAGATTGATAAGAAGGTCATTTGACATTGCCATTCTTATCCTACATATTGACCTCTGATTGGTGGCCTGTTCCTCCAACCAGGGAAAATATCCATCTGGGGGCACAAAAGACCTTTTTCACAACTGACATTTGGATTGGACAGGAAAATCTCAGGTAAAATACATTTTGTTTTCAGTGGCTCAGTACCATCAACTGCTCCAGTAAACCACACCAGCATGCACAACACCAAGACACTGGAAATAGCTCAATAGCTTATTTTTAATGTTATCAATTACTGTACACCTGTGGTGTTCCTGCTGTGACATTCCAAGATGTCTGCTGTGAAAGAAGTGCACACCAGACTGGACAACGTGGGCGACAGTTCAGTGGTCTAAAAACCAGGCTGAGATAACAGTAGGAAAGACAACTAAAACAACCATTTAAGGTTAGGGTAAAGCTAAAATTAGACTTAATTGTGTCATCTCCACATGTCCGCCTGGGTCTGTGCAGATGTCCATGTTCAGACTTATATGTATGACTGTTTTTGTGCACATGTGGACGGTGCCTATGTAGACACACTATGTTGTATAAACAGAACCACATATGTGTCCACTGTCTGCCATGCTGTCCATGTCCATGTCTGTTTTAAAGGTATCTGGGCCTTGATCAGTGGTTATTAACTTTATAGACTCATGACCTTTTACAGCCCACCAGTGCATACATGTGGCCCATCTTTACAGGTTGGTCCAGCCATCCACTGCTCCACTCATCTGTCCTCAACTAGGATGTAATTGTTTGATTCTCTCTGCTGTGGTGGTTCTGCTGGACTCTATCCCGTCACTTCTTCCTCTATGATTCCCACCATGGAGTGTGGTTGGGTCTAGACTATTTTTACATACACTTCTGCTGTGACTTATTCTCATTGCTGCAATAAATTTTACCTTTGGTCCTATTCGTTCAATTTTTAACATTATCACTGTTATCACCACTGTCATTTGATTTTATCTACCAGCACCACATTTACTTTTTAAGTCTATTATTGTTGTCATTAATCTTATTCCCCCTGTCACTCTCTCCACCATTCAACTGTCCCTCTTTATCTAACCTCCCCATCCCCTCTCATACGCTATCTGCCCTATTCTACTTTGTTGATCTGTTCCGTATATACAATGTCTATTGTAAGTCTGGCCCGAGTGAAGGAGGCATCTTTCTCTGTTGCTCTCCCAGAGGTTATGTCCTATTTTTTTTTTTTTTTGTCCTTGTCAGTCATAGTCTGTACAGTCTGTGAAGCCTGTTGAGACAAATCTGTGATTAGTGATTCTTGGCTATATGAATTAATAGAATTGAATAGAACTCAATTGAAATAAACTGAAATTAAGTATATTGAATTGGATCAATGCATGTTGGAGCTTTTTTTTTTTAAATCTACATGTGAGAGAAAAACATTTCTGACTTTGCATGCTGCCAGGTTAGCAGTTTTCCCCTGCTGCTAGTGTTTACACTGTGCTAATCTAAACACTTCCTTGGTCTGGTCATGATTAAACTAAGAAACCTTTACTCACTCGTTGGCATCATCTAACATAAACTTAGTGAATCAGTCTCATAATAGATAAAGGCACACCCTGCCCCAAGTTTTAAAGCCACACCTTTACCACAATATTTCACTTTTAACCTGCGGCTGAGACAATAGGTATGTCTCTATCACATAATTAATCTGTAAAATCTTTCAGATCCATGTCACGTTTAATGTGAAGTGATTCATACAAAAGGTATAGTCCTTTGGTACACTGTCTCAAAAGACTGTCTGACAATATACACTCTTTCCTTATGCAAGTTCAGCATCTTTGTTCAGGTTCCAACAGGCATTACAAAAAGAAACTGGAATGGAAAAAGGAAAACAGTGGTACTAAGACAGAGGAATGGGATTAAAGCATTGATTGGACAAATAAACTAGTAGAGCCAACAGATGAAAGAAAACTGTTTTGTCACTTCCTCACTGGGTAAATAAACAACCACACCAGATGTCCCCACTTCTCGTTCGCTGTGCCAGTTTTTCAGTCCCACCCTCCCTCTGTTCTCTCATCCAGAGCCGAAAGCTGCATAATCTGTGCCTTTCCCACGTAGAATACCCCATCAAAATCATATGTCCAGTCATCATCACCACAATCGAAGATGAATCACAAAAAACAGCAGGCATTCGAATCAAATATCAAACGACCTAAACTACGACACATTTTACGGACTTGCACAACAAGTCTATCACACTTTCACCAAACATCTCACCCAAGCAAAGCCAGATACATTTGACTCATAAGGAATGGTTACTGTTAACCTTCAAATCAACCACCAGTGACTCACCACTGTCTGGAGAATAGCCGGCTTTTAATGACCTGCAGGCTTTTCATCAGTATGATCCAGCCATGACCTTTCTGCTGCACTAGCACCCCGTGTGGACCAATAGAGTCAGATGCATGGACCATTAAAGCCATTTTCAACTTGTTCCAAATTCATTCTGGAAACCTTCACACACACATCTGATTATACCTTTAATTCAGACAGTCTGATACAGTTGCCTTCCTACAAATATTCACGCCACCACACGTCACTTTCTGTGTGTTTCTGCTTTTTGCGCAGAGCGAAAACAGACGGAAGTCTAAACAGTTCCAGGACCAAACTTGTGAATGTGTTCAGAGTTTTTTATGTTCCTCTGGAGCTCACAACACCTTTAAAGTGTCCATGACACTTCCCCTTGCACTGCACTTGTGCAAACAGGCCTCACAGCACACACATCTTTCAGCCCCCCAAGGGCCCTGGCTGCATCTCGTGAGCTTTTGGGCTCTGGGTCCAGATAATACAAACCATCAAAACACTCTGGTCCACAAACCCAGACTCCAGCCCTATGGCTATGCTTTGGTTAACCTCTCTATCACGCTCAAGCCTCTGGGCCCTGCTGTTGTCCAGACACAAACACACAACCCACACAGCCAAAATCATAGACATAGAGTAAAAACCAGACTGCAGTACTGCTCAATCCAAATGCAGAACAGAACAAAAATACTGATGTTGTCTATTCGTCACCAGTTAGACCCTCAATGTCAGTGTTCATCTATCTCTCCAGTAACCCAAGACACATGCAGACACCCAAGCAACTAAACAGGTGTGTGATACTACTTTACGCTGGTCTCCTGAACAGCTGAGCTCCCCATACGAGCCAGAGAATCAAGCAGAAATCTTGTTTCTGTCAGACAAATAGCAAACCAGATGAATCTCTGAGGGCGCATGAGAATGAAAGGTTATTTCCTGAGCAAAAAAAACACACACACACACACACGCACTAAAAAACATTATAGTTGTCCATTGCCAAAGAAAATGTCTGTACCCATAAATATGTGCCTGAGAAGTTTAAACATGCTAACCAAGAAGTAGGTCGGAAAGTAACTTTTCTATGAATGAGCAACAGTTTGGCTGGACTGCATAATTACTAAACACACAGGACATTATCTATCATCCTCTCCAAGTCTCTGAGTCACAACAGGCAGTAAAGCCTCTACAGTGAGGGAAAAACATGTTGAGTGAAAGGTTAAGCCCAAGCCCTTATATATATAGTGTACATAAGGACTCTCAGAGCAGCATATAGTATCCGCACACACAAACACATTACATATGCAATATTCTTGCTATTAAACAGATGTGTCTTCAGCTATCAGATGTGGTTTTTAGAAATCATTTTCCTCTTATCCAGCCTGTCAGGCATGTGGTCCTAGGTTTGAAAGCCCTCCAAAACCTGCATGAAGTCGGTCTGACAGCTCCCAGAAAACAAAAGACTTTTCAGGACAAGAGGGAGGAGAGTCAATACTGATTGGCAGACAGCCTAGGCCATATTCATCATGCTATCTGCTGAGAGGGTCAAAGTGCTCAGTCGTGAAATGCTTTTTACTTTTTTTTTTTTCAGTCATATCCTTTTGGATAGCTATCCTGCTGGTTTCACCACTCACATCATACCCAAACCGCACTGATCCCTTTTTGAATATCTACAGGGAAGTCGATAATCATTCCAAGACAGATCATCTTTAGCGCATACGTAATCCAGCCCGTTGTGCATGCCTCAGTGGCCACTCCACAGCTTTTTCTTTCAGGAGCGTTGTTCTCGTCTCTCATTCGTAACTCTCCTGCGTGACCTTTATCCTCCCTGTTCTCTTTTATTTCCACCGCTCCATCAGCTGTGTTGATTAGCCGTTCCACAACAAGGCTGTTAGAGAGTCTAGACTACTGTAGACTGAGGTGGGAGTGCACACACACACCCTGCAACCACACTCACACTAATGTGTAATCTTTGAGTGCGTTGTGCCCCGAGCAGCTACACCGGGCAAGTTTTGTCTGGGTGGCTGTGGTATTCTACCGCTGTGTGTCATTACGGCATAGCTAATACCACTCTGCACACCCTCAGTGTCCCAACATAAGCATTTGTATACATACACAGATGCATGGAAATACACTTTAAACCACAAAAATGCACTTATGTTACAGCTCACACATTCTGAAGGGGTGAGGAAAGCTTTGAACTCCATGACCTCATTCCACTATGCACACAAACACACACACATATACTGTATTTGTGAGGACTATTTTAGATATAATGCATTCTGCTGCTATTTTTTAACCTAATCTTAAGGGGCTGAAATACATTTACCTGCTGACATGTGTGGTTATGTTTGTGTGGGGATGTGCTAGCTGGTGAAACACTGGCTATGGATAAGTGCCTCTTAAAACCCCATTCAATATATCCAAACCATCCTTTTAATCTAGTTCTGTTTCAATTCTAATCCTAAATCTAATTCTTAGCCTGGAAACAGCCCATAAAAGAAGTAAACACTGGCTAAAATCCCTACTTTCCAAAATTTCTCAAGTGGTCATCACAGACATAGAGGGGGAACACACACACACATACACCATCTCAAATTATTCAAACTAATGTGACCCTGGAGACCCCGAACCACTATTACTCAGGCACAGTGATGTTATCTAAAATCCATAAAGTGCTCCTTGTTAGCACCCAATCAACTCCTCATTTATGGGCAGAGGGAAAAGAAAAACACCCCTCTGGGCTTTGAGCAGAAGAGCAGTGAATGCAGGCCTTTAGAGAGTTTAATTTATTACCCGTAGGGCTAAGTGGAGGGCTGCGCAGAGGGCATAATGTGATGCGATGGTGAAGGGAAGCATGAGAAGAGAGAATGAGCCATGGCTGCACGCTGAAATATGGGGTTGCATTGTAGGACGGTGTCATTATCAAGCAGAAACACTCTGATGAATTGGAGCACAAGCACACACACACACACACACACACACACACACACACACACACACACACACAGTACACATGTAATCATGTGCACTCACAGACCATGAGGAACAGTCCCGTCTTTATCCCTGTCTTTGGCAACAGTCACTTCCTCAGGATACGGACCAGTTTTGTTTAACTTCAAACACTGCCTCTCCCTGGTTCCTGCCCTGTCCTGTTCCCTCCTCTCTGTCTCACTCTCCGTCTGTCTCCTTAGCGTCCCCTACTATTTGTTCTATGTCCTCCTCATCTTCCCTTTTTTCTGTAAAGAACACAAACTAAAACAGGAAGAAAGAAGAAAGGAAACAGTGACAAGAAGAGGAAACCGCAGAGCTTTCTAATCTGCAGTAGACAGCCAGAGAGAGGGCCTGAGCTACCGTTCACTACAGCTGACTTCCGCCTAGTCAAACCAACACCAGCCATAACTTATATTCTTACCCCAATACTAACCACAGACTCAACCCCAAATTACCATCTGCCAAGCATGACAATCTCGCAAGCCCACCCACAAATGCAACGATGCCGCTACCTCAAAGCAGGACAAAGACCGACAACTACCACCTCTGCCACATTCAGCACACTGTAATCAACAAGGACTCAGGCAGTTATTGTGTGTGTGTTTTTCTCTGCGCATCCACATGCATGGTAGTGCTCCCGCAGGCATGTGTATCTTTTCAGAAACTAAAGCTATAGCTGAAATGAAATAAATAGCTGATGAGCAGGTGTGTGTGCGTACGACAGAGACATGATGTGCTTTTTGTCGGCACACAAATCCTCTCAACACTTGCCAGAGCATAGAGTGTTTTCCGCCGCAGCACCTGATAGCATCGCTGCCTCTGGTTATCGAACACAATCAGGTGGCGCGGCAGAAGCTACGTGATCTTATCTTCCTTGTCGGGGTCTGCCAAATTTGTTAGTGAGCAGGAACAGGTGTGCACTGTAGGACTTTAAAAGAGGAACTGAGCTGGAAACTGTGGCTGGGAAACGCTCAAATCTCATTTAGTCGCCTCATCACCCCACTGCAGTGTGTGTCAATGAGAGC
>JAOWBC010000049.1:17429203-17452436 GCA_028566105.1 Hypoplectrus providencianus | reverse complement strand
AGTAAGTAAGTAAGTAAGTAAGTAAGTAAGTAAGTAAGTAAGTAAGTAAGTAAGTAAGTAAGTAAGTAAGTAAGTAATTCTAAGGGGAGAAAAGGAAAATGCACATTTAAGTAAGTAGCTACACATCATGACAGAAGGATAAATCACCTACTTTTTTGTTGGCTAGGAAACAGAATAAAGGCTCTTATCAACATGAGGAAGCAGAAAAAAAAAATCATACTGCCAAGCATGTCCAAAGTATAATCTAATCCTGGTTGGAGGGAAGACAAATGGGATAATGTTTTCCATATCTGATCTGAATAAAGCTGCAGAGAGGCTGCTGCATTCCCCCAGAAGTTAAGATAAGGGAAAGACAACCATGAGATAACCATACAGTGTCTGGCAAGGCCTAATCCTTGCTATTTAAATTATGGTGGTCATATGTGCGATAGCTTTGACAGGATACTGCAGGTGTTGGTGTCAAGCACATTTTTGGCTTTGAAAGTCCTGAAAACCTGCAGATTTTTCAGCAGGGACGGAGGGATTGATTTGCAGCCAGAAGGCCAGGTCAGAGTAGCTGACTGGAACGAACCAGCTGATGAGATACGAAAACAGAAGTGTGTCCTGAAGATCAAGAATTTTTAAAATCCAATAACCACATGGCCCCGAGGAAGTGATGTCATGATTGTGGGCTCCAAACTGAAACAAAGGCAAACATCAATACTTTTCTAGAATAAAGATATCAAATGAAGTTGTCTTTTGTTTGATTTAAAGGTTTAACCTTTTCCTCCTTTATTTTTTTTAAAGCATTGACGAGTGCACACACTCATTTAATCTGGACACATTCCTGCTCCTCACACATCAATGCTGCAATGACACTACTGCAAGAAAATCAGCAACTACTCTATAATCTACGGATAAACCATCAATACATGCATATCTTAAAATAGAACTTTTTAATTATTTTTCACTGTATATATCCACCAGTCCCATATCTCCACTGCAGACGGTTCAGCTAGTACATAAAGCACTAAAATGCACTAAAATGAGTTCAGTTACAGCAGATCATCCAGTGTCTGTTCACTCACAGTGATGGCAGCTGAGTGCACTGACACGGTCGAGCAAAGACCTTATTGTGGAATAAATCGCATGCTCTGAGCCGAAGGAGAAGAGTTTGCCACATTTCATTAACCTCACATTGAGCTGAGCAGGTCTGATGAAGTCATACGTTCTGAACTCCATTTTGCTTTAATTTAAAAGACTTTCGCTGTAGTACACAAGTCATCAATCATGTCCTCGCTCTGGCTGCCCCGGGGCCAAGATTCAGAAACAGCCACATACACTCACATCTACTGAACCATATGTATACAGTCAAAAGCACAAACACACACCAGAACGCAGCAGGAGCACTGAACTTTCAGCTGTTCTTTACCCCGGTCTCACCCACAAATTGCTATTATACACTCACTAATGCAGACACATCTGTGCAGCAACAGTCAATGAAGCCAAATGGGTTTAAACAAAAGCAGCGGTAAAGCCTCTTCATTCTGCCATGAGCTTGACAGAGCCAGTCACAGTCACTTTTTTAAGAAGGAAGAAGCCTCAGAGCCCAGAATAATCAGTGACGCCTGACATTGTCTAATCACTTTGTAACAGAGCATGAAGAAGTTGTTGGAGGGTAGACAGACAACAATATACACATGACACAAGGAAGAGCGGAAAAGTGGAAGATAAAGGAGAAAATAGGAAAAAGTGAAAGGCGTGTCATGACATTTACAACTTTCAAGCAGTGTTGGAACTGTTCTGAAATCTGATTAATTGACTGAGTCATTTATTAAGCATGAATAAACAACATTCACAGAACTAAATGTGTTCTCTTTTTTTTTTTTTTTTTACTTTACGTGATTCTAAACCGACAACAAGGGGTCAAGTATTGCACATGGGAAACAGTAATGGGCATTTTATGACATTTTATAGACTAAACGATCAATCAATTTATTAGAAAAATAGTCAACACTTTTATTGACAGGGGAAATAATAAGCAGTTGCAGTCCTCAGCAAAGGAGCTGAGTGAGAAAACAAGAAAAACTGCAGCACCAAAGGGGATATAGAAATATTAATGTGGGAAAAACAAGCCTCTGCTTCTTAATGAGGGCTGTAAATTGAAATATAATGCGGTTCAAGCTGGCGACCAATGGGAACCCGTTGAGTACATGGAAAACAGCATGATAACTGCAGGCTTTAGCAGTCTTAAGATACAGAAGAGTGGAGAAGCTTGTCAGGCCCTTTAAAGCCCTCCACATCATTCACTCTAAGCAGTCTGTCCGCCTGCAGGAAATACCTCCTTACAGCAATCCATTCAGGGACATCCACTGGACTTGTCCATTTAATAAAGTGTCCAATCTGTGGCCAGCTCTGGACCCACTTTCATCATAATTTCCTTCCCTCAAAGTCCCGGTAGAACTGGTAACCAGATTGCTCATTTTTAATAATAGCTCAGCATATGAGCCCACGAACAAAGATAAATTTTTCTTATTACTCCAGTTCTCTGGTTAAAGAGAACAAATGTAGCGGCTGAAGTATCCAAACACCCTCTATTATAAAGTGGAAATACCACCATAGTGCCCCCTTTAGTGCTGCAGCTTCGCAGCATGAGTTGGATAAAGTCCCAGGAACATTATGAAGAGCTTTGCATTCCTCACCTCAGACAGATATACAGCAGAACAAGCTCCATGCTTTTGCCGTTGTATCAAAGAAATATCAATCCAGTGTGGGCTAGATTTATGGCAGATTTTCCGATTAAAGTTGAAATTCTGCTGAAGCAGTCTGTATTACATCAAGTCCTGGCAAACATTTCTGTATATATTACAATCGCTGACCTCACCGCTATTCTCTTTGCGCTACTCATCGCCATCATTGTTTTTAATATAAGTGAACTATGTCTAAAGTTAGGTGGAAGTGTAGACTGGGAGAGAGCGGTCACTGGCAGAGCAGGGATTCTCAAGCCAAAAACCATGATCTTGCTTTTCAACCGTGGCCCATAAACATTCGCCTGTGTTTTCATTTCAAAGAGGAAAAGCTGTTTTTACCAGACTTTCTTCATCTTTGGCAGACATGGCCTCTGCTACAAAAACATTTACTCCATCAAAAAGATGTATTCTTCTTACAACCAAAACTCTATTCTAAACTTTAATTTGATGATCAATTAACTCACACTGCAGCCCTGATATGCATTTAGGAAATTATTCTACATCCTAGCACAGTTAGTAAGTGAAAGTCCTTTTCTTCAAAAGGAACATTTAGAAGTGCTTAGGGGAAAAAAGAGTAGGTCCAAATGCTTTTACAGTGTTAATTGGGTGCTAACAGTGTTCCTTGATTGTTGTTGCAGTAAACTCTCTCATAAATGTCACATGGAGGAATCCTATGTATCTGTACGCTAGCACCACACCTCTCAGTGGTGGTTTTTTCACTTCAGAAGAGACCATAATTAGGGAAAGTTCGTTATTACAGTTGTGTTGATATGTAAAAATAGGAGAAAGAGTTTTTTTCATATTTCATTTTTAAAGATTCGGCAGCCTTGTGTGTGCAGAGCTACGGTGTAGAGGTGAATAAGCAAATGCAGATGTCTTTTCCTTAAACTAGCAGCCATGTTGTCCATACGGCTGTTCGAGTGTGTCAAATTGTCAAGGAAACGTTTTAATATCGTTAAGGTGTTTATATCTAAGAATAATGGTTTCCGTGAGAGGAAAAAAAGCAAAACAAGTGTAAAGGAGTATGCCACAGAGCAACGAAGGGGACACAAGTGGGGGCAAAAAGGACTGATGCTGAATCTGGTTTGGTTTACTGCACACTTTTGAAATTAGTTCCATCATAAAGCTGGACTCACACACCAAATTTTACAGCTTCCAAATTTCAGGATTAAATTGCAGGAGACAGGAGAGTAATGTCGTTGCTTTTTACAAAACACAGACACGGCGAGCTGAAAGGCTGGAAAATGAGTCAAACATATTGCTGAAGTTTTTTGATAGCAAGCAGCTCATATGATATGATGACATGGAAGAGTGTGGAGAGATATGCTGGGAGGGATCTGCGGTTGGATAAAGGAAAACAATTGATTTGGATGGTGCATATATGTAACAAAAGAGGCTCTATGAGTTTATCCAAAAGAACATTAGTTGCATTCTTTGACTGTAAACCACTGGCTTTGTGGACACTTGAAAAGACAATTGCAAATCAATAAAAAAGCTACTGAAGCCTTTTCCAAGACCCTGGTGGAGATGTGGATTAACTCCCGAGAAGGGATGAGTGATGGATTAAGACAAAAGAGGGATGAGTGATGGATGAGGCAGTGATGCTACGGTGGCAGGAGGACAGGGGCCTGATGCCACAGGGAACAGAGCCAGTCTGGCCAGTGGGCTCTAGAGTATACAGTACTCTCCCACTAACTAACCGTCATCAATGTGGTAGCAATCAGCTGTGGTGCTGGAGGAAAATGGAGCCGAAGGAAAAAATCCCCCGCAGCCGCTCTACCCCTGCACCCCCCCACACACAAGGCGCCCCTATGTTTTTCCTCCTCTCCTTCCCCCTCTCCCCAAATCAGTGGTGCCAATTGTTCGTTTGGAGAGATGAACAAACTAACATGGCTGTTCTGGGCAAAGGGACAGAGACAGACATGCCAGTGGTCGAGGCAACTGGCAAGGCACGGGACACCACAATATCCATCCCAAACCTTGTTTTCCTTCTGCCTCCCCTCCTTACCCAGAGGAGGAGCGCTCTAAATACTTTCTGTATCAAAGCAGATATTAACACTTCTGTTTCCTGTACCATTCATGCTATAAATACCCATGCTGAGATATGGAACTATTCTGATGGCAATTTATGTTTTAATGGCTTCACAAGGTTGTTATTCCTCCCTGGTATATTGCCTAAAGCTTGTGGTGAAGAGGTTTTCATGTCAGGGTGTTGAAAAGCTTCTGCCAAGGGAGAAAGGTCTGACTTATGGCTACACTAAATCAAATCTGCCAGTGTTTAGATCAAGGAATCACACTGCTGCTAAAAACACACTCGCGCCCACAAATAGACACAGTCCCAGCCATTAACTCAATCCAAGATACATACTTGCCAAGGAAGCACATGGTAAATCACACACACACACACACACACACACACACACACACACACACACACACACACACACACACACACACACACACACATACAGATAATCCAGTAATGATTATCTTTACAGACAAGGATCTGCATGCTGCGGCAGTTCTAGAGCCTCACCGGTTCAGTATACATAGCTTGAATAGAGTGTTTCTGCAGCACAGTTTCCACTGTGGAGCGATTAAAAGAAAGTGGAAATAAACAGTGAGCGCTAGAGACCTTCTGCATTGGTGCTTTTCTCCATGACTGTGCGGACAGCTCGGCCCTGCTATTTGTCTCTCTTTAATAACCACTAGAAAAGCCCCCGCAGATCCAGCAAGATGTTTTCGAAAAACCAGTGAGTTATGGTTTTACCACACTGATGTCACAGTTTAATCGCATGTGTTTTGCTGACTTCCGAAATTTTCTCTTGCGCTTGAATAATCCCATCAGGCCGAGAAATGAGGACGCATTGTCTTTGTTACTCCTCACTGCTGTTTGCTTTCTGCGCAATCAGTGGGGCCATTTATTGAAATTAACGTATTCCCATCGTATGGCAGTACTAAGAGCACTGGTAATAAGTAAATAAAAAGCAGAACTGTATGGTTAGTCTATGGTTTTACTGTCATTGTGTTTGTGTTAGGAAAAACCAACCCCAACAAGACACATATGCACACACGCACACTTGCCCATTTTTATTCATGAAAATGAACTTCAGCAAATTGCAGCCTAGACCTAAAACTATGAGCTACGAGTAAATAAAAAGCAGAGCTATATGGTTAGGAGATGGTTTGCCTGTCTGACAGTGTTTGTGTTGACTAAGAAGGACCCAATCTCTCTCTCAGTCTCTCTCCATCTCTTTCTTCTTCATGTTCTCTCTCTCAAGCTCTGACTCATTCTCCATTACAAGTCCCAGGTCTGGCGTCAGACGAAGCACTAAGTCAAAATGCCTTAATCAAATAAGCCATTTAAAGTAAGTAAACGCTGCCTCTCAGTCTCCATGGTCCCCGATTCTATTGGACTTCCACCATGTCTGCCTCTACTGGAAAGTAAACCACTGGAATACAAGTCTTTAATAGTGTGGGTTGTGCTGTATTGTTGTATGTTTGCGTATATATGGTTTTGATCCTCCAAAGAAGAAGCATGATCTCATATTTGGTTTTGTGTAAACAAGAAAAAAGAGAAGCTGCTCATATCTGTCTGTGCATAACCAAGTAAATGTGTTATTTATGGACAGCCAAATTAAGGACCCTAGGTTTCAGTATGGTGAGTGCACAAACACATGCAAAAACAGGACGTCTCCACGATTACATCATGGCTTATGACTGAGGACATCGTGTGACCCATTCAAAATGTGTTGCTTCCTCCTGCTCCTGCATAGTGCAGGAACTTTTTATTTCTTTTGAACAGTCTTCATACCAGCTGCAAACACAGCAACTCTGTAATAATACAAAGTTTTACAGACACAGGAGAGAAACCATAAATTAATAGTAAGACTGTAAACAAATTTTACAGCGACAGGGTCAGGCAGTTTAAATATCTAAAGTAGTCTATCCATCTTTGTTTGGATTTGTCCCTGGCTCCATCTGCCCTGAGTCTAACCTTCCCTCCTGCTGCCTGCTGGCCTCTCTGACCACCTCAACTGCCACAGCTACTTCAGGACACGGAAGATCAAACGTGCCACTACCTTTACATTACCATACTTTCTAATTGCTGACATTTTTCAGTCTGACAGTTCAGGAGATGAGAGGGAGAGGAAAGATCGCCCTGGCTTAGCTTGCTGCTTTCAAGGCTCGCTGCTGGGCTGTCTATTATTTCCCTGATGGCCTTTTAAAAGAGGCTCATCCATCACTCGCTGACAGCATCTGTCTCTCTCTAACCTCTCCGGCTTGATACGAAATAATATTTTTTAAAAAGTCAAGTCTGTTACTGTAATGGACAGCTCCTCCCACTGGGTGGCAGGAAGTCAGAGCGGTGAAGTGTGTCACTTAAGTGCTTTAACTCTTTTTGTGTGTGCCAGCATGTATCTGTGATTAATGGAAACAAATACATAGGGAAATAAGGCAAGGCCAGGAGAGGCAAAGAAAAAAAACAAAACAAAGAACAACATATGTTTTCATTGGTTAGTGGGCAACCCAGGCTCAGGATTCCCTCTCTGGACTCAATGATGGGGAGTGATGAAAGGTCTGAAGAGGAAAGCCCCAATAATGAGGATCTGCAGTGTTACTTAATGCCATGTGTGGTGCCTACTGTCGGGATCACACAGACCCCATGCTCAGTGTAATTAATGCCCTCAGGGCCAGCGTTGCAGTTCCTATACTCCCTAATGAAAGAAAGATGGCTCTCTGTGCTACCCAGCACTCTCTCAAAGTCTTTAGCTAATCATCCTCCTGTACATAATTCATTTTTCCCACAATACCCCTCTATTATATTCAAATGATGCATGCAGTGCATGTGCGTGAGTAAGTCCCTGTGTACGGCTGTTTGTTTTCTCTTTATGACTTTTACTCACTTTGACAGTATAAGCATGTTCTGGCTTGCACTGCTGTGTACTTCTGCGCCCATATGCATCCTGTTCATGCAGATTTGTCAGTCTCGTATGCACATGTGTGTGTATGTGTGTGTGTGTGTGTGAGCGAGTGCACACACATAGATTGCCTGTGCTGCAGTCAGGGCCTCTTCTGTGCTCTTTCAGTAGCTTCCTGTTTAAAAAAGACATGCAGGGTTCACTGTGTGCCAAGCTGGCATGCTCCCTGGGATAATGAGAGACTATGCTTTGGTTTGGATTGTTGATTAAGGATTATTCAGCAACACAAACAAGCTACTGTTCAGCGATGTGTGCACACGTGAAGCTCACTGTGCTCCAAAAGGAGGGGCCGGATTTGGTCCTTGCATATAAAGAAATGTGGAGGGAAAATGTACTGAGGACAAGAGGAAAGTTAATATCCAAAACGTGTATTAGTTATGACTATATAAACACTGGATCACTGGGTTGGCACACCTTCACGCCTGTGCTCTATTTGCTTCCTCTCTGCTGACACTACTGAAGAAACGTTGCTTGCATCCTGCTGCCATTTAAAAGGCAATTTACACAGAAAATGGGATTCATTCTGCCTTAACAAACAGCTCTAATCTGATGAAATGTTATGGTACCAATTGTAGATATATAAAGGTCCTACATCCAGGAACTTATAGCACACATAAATGGTCAAGGATCTAAGTACTTTTTACCACTGCCGTTTTTGTTTATTTACCTTTTGGGAAATCCTTTTGTGCCTCTGCAAATTAAAACAAACAAAAATAAATAAAAAGACACACGTTTAATTGAAAATTTTACATTATCTTAGAGAAGAATACTTTCTGAGAGAAACACCCATACACACATTATCATATAAGTTGAGTTAGAATTAGGTTTCAAGTAAAAGGAGAGCCAAAAAAAATTAACAGGCTCTGGTCCAAACTCAATTCAAAGTTCTTGCTATTCATAAGATGCACTGCTGTGATGTGGTGGTAGTGTTTTTACAGCTTACTAGTGCTCCCGTCGAGGCTGTGTAAAAACACAGATCACTACAAGAAGGTACCACCCAGAGAAAATAAATAAACTAAACGGTGACCAATCATTAATTGTGAGCTGAGAAAGAGTTATGCTCGTGTTTGCATCTGGGGAAAACTGAACGTAGAGCAGGAGTGATTCTATTTATCTAACAGCTTAAACAGCACACACACAGCATTAATCACTAACTGCATCAAATATGCTATTAGTATATTTTCTCTTTCTACTACCATGACAAATAGATGGCAATTAATACATGAATCTTAATTTGACATTTCATGGTCCTCCGGTGGAAATTGCAAGTTGTTATGTGCAACTGTATTTTTCTATCTGCAAATGACCGTTAAATGTCACCATATGCAAACTATTACAAATGTAATTATGATTAATAGTAATTACAACTATTGACCCATGGTGGCATGTCAGCCGGAACAAAATAATGCCGAATGCAAATAAGGCTGCATCTAACCTCTAGTAGAGCTGTGGTGAAGTCCATTTCTGATTCACCAACAATAAAACGCACAAAAAGAAACAGAAAAATATAAAGAGATTTGAACAGTTTTGTTCAGCAATAAGTTTTTTGTGTTTGTCAACAGCCCATAGCTATATGAGAAACAGCGCAGAATAAATGCCATCCAATTGCGGTGTCCCAAAAACTGTGGCTAAGCACAGTTTGTCCACATTCATTAATGCTGAGGAACTGATTTGATTTATTCCCTTGGAGGAGTCTTACTTTGATTTGTCCAGTTCCCGAATCAGATATCACACTTGGGGGGGAAATAATAAGTGTTTCCAGCAACAAATAGCATTTTAGTTGATGCTTTCTCCCAGAATACAACACTAGTTTAGTGTTGGGTTTTGTCACAGTTGTCTACTGAATAATGAAGTTTAGCTCCAAGGAGAACAGGATTTGACCCACGTCTTGAGGGAATGGTCCTACATTTTGGAAAATATGCATATTCACTTTTATACCAAAAAGACGAATATCACTATGAAGTCTTTTGCCCACAGTCACTTAACAGTTTGCACGTAGACTAACAACAGCTTCTCCACTGTGCAAGGATAGCTTTGCACCTTTCCAGTCTCTATTCTGAGCTAAATTGACATGACGTTGCAATATATACTTTTGATTTTGGGCTTGAACTGTCCCTTAAACACAAATGATGATCTAACCTGGATAGACCCTGCCACTTATCCATATCCAGAGACAGAGCTGGACAGGGTGAGAAGGCAGAAATGTACGATGGTATGAGATGAATTTTGGCATGAGGACTTCATGCTGAACCATATGCACATATTGAGGGATCATGTGGGCAAGCTGGGCAACATTTTTCATCTCAGAAAAAAATAACTTTGTTTACATTCCTCATACTTCCCATTCCCTGAGTTATGTAGGCCAAAGCAGAATCACGTTTGTGTCAAAATGTTTATTTAGATTTTTATATTCAGCCTGCTTATACACCTGAAAGCAGCCTGTGGTTAGGAAAGATTCTCAGAACAAGTTAAAGAGGAAGGAGTTTTTGGTCCCACAGAGCTCCCTCCTGTTTCCATAATGCTGTCTATTTTGGCCTCACAGAAGGTTACTCAGCTAATTATTAAAACTCTTCCAGAGGCATATTTTTTGTAGTAAAACACGCCAGAGTGGAAATCAGTCGCTACTGCCTTTTCCAGGTGTTTTTTTAATTAAAATTCATTTTGTACCTTTGGCTTGTTTTTTTTTTTTTGGGTGAGTAAAAGACATTTTTGTCACCTGACAAACATATTTGGATAATGGAAAAAACAGTTAATTCATTTGCATAAAAAATTAACAATACACTTTTACAATATGACCATCTGTCGAACACTCCACTTGGAATATCTGCCAAAGTGAGGCCCATTTCTGCCAACATCAGTCAACGTGAATTTGGTTGAGACATGCAAGGCGGAGTTCCAACAAGACACAGCATGGGTCCCTACTGACAGGGCTGGCTGACGTGATCCACAAGGTCAACGAGGAAACACGTTCAGAATAACAGTATAACAAGTAACATGCCACAAACTGCTGCCATGTCAGCATGTGACAGCTGACAACAGCCACTGCATACAATGAGGTATGCTGATCAGATCTGAAGTGTACTGTTACATAGGTCATGTTAGTGTGAATATCCATCTTTCTCCATCCGCACGTGTCAGAAAACTGCCTAAATAGGCCACCCAAATCACAAGTCAATGTTTTCTTATGCATCACTCGTGGTATGTGGAGATATTTTCATTTTATGTGCTGAGGATTCCCCATTGATTTGACAGCGCTCATTTACTATGATGTGACTTGGCGTGAAAAGCTCTTTATGATGCTTTAAAGCTGCATTACAACATCGTACAGCGCAGTAATAGTTGTGGCCATCTGCAAGTAATTTGAAAAACCTTTTAATTCCCTCCTTATAATTTTGTAATTAAAACATGCACACATACTGTATACACACAAGCCCGTGAGAAGGAGACCCTATATTGACCTTGTCCTTTAAGTATCCCAGTGTAAATCAACAGAACATACCGCTGTGGTATTAGGTCCATGAGGCCTGTCAGATCTTCTCTTGAAAGAGCAACACAAACACACACTATAAAAAGTGTAACTGAAATTTGAAAGAGAAACCTACAAAGGGCCCACACTTAATCCACATGTAAGTTTCACAAGTACAGATGAATATGATCATGGGAGGAGAAAGATAATTACAAACATTCTGTTCTTAAATTCTGCCAAAACGTGGTTGCCAAACACAACTGATTTCACAGTGAAATAGACAGAAACTTATTGTCTGACATTGGATGTGTTTAATATGGAGGATTCTGAAAACTGGTGATGAATGAAAGTCACCAGCTGTTCTCTCAATCAACATTTTGCCTTGACAGAAAAAGCACCGGAGTAGCTAATAACATTAGTAATGGCTGCATTCCATTCAGGTGTCCCAGTTCCAGGGCTGTGGTGTTATGAATGCTGGCTCAGTGGTGTGGCTAACTGGCATTGAAAGAAGCCGAAACTAAACACTTGCATGATGACAACTCAAAGTGTCTGCTGTGATAAAGGTCTATAGTTTATTAAAAAAAAAACAGCTAAGTCAAAGAAAGTGGAGAGAAACAGGGCAGGAATTTCAGGGGGGCTTGAAGGTAATGGCGACTGTGACCACCCAGTTAAAAAATTATATACTATTTCATTGTTTTGTTTTCTGGTTGGGTACCATGTGATTGGATTGAAATGCAGTTCAATTTCATGCCTTATTTAGTTATTAATCACTTTTCGCGGCTGGATCACTGGGCTGGATTTTTGTCCTGTCGTCATATGAAGGATCTTTTAAGTACTGGGTTTGGTTAAATACATTATTGAACGTAATTTCCCAACAGCTTTCCTGTGTGAGAAGCAAAACCATGAATGCAAAACAACAAAAAATACTTTACACTACCTGGATGATTGCAGATATATACTCGGATCAACAAAAAAACACTCAAAGTAAACCCCAGCCCCACCCCTGACCTATGCATCCACAGTGCATTCCTGGTGGAAGCACCGGTGGGAACCAGCCAGGCCCAGCATCAGGCGACTGAGAGAACAGAGCCGTCTCAGGGACTGGGACAGCAGCGTCATTATGAGCCCCAGGATAAATAACCCAGCCTTAATGCAACACGGCATGGCCTGGCCAGGGCTAGCCAACGCATGTCAAATGGGCCTCAGATAGCACAGCCCACAGCGCCCGACATCTCGACAAGTATACAGGAAATCCAGATAAATACATAAATAAATAGCAGTGTTGTAGTTGGCAGGCCTGCGTTGTTTGAGAATACCTCTGTATATTTGGATTGCTACTTGAAGCTCCCTGCACTGCTGGATATTCAATGTCTATATGGGTCTTTCATGGGGCTAGAGGAAGGCTGAATGTGGGGTTTGATGATCAGGAAGGCAATTAAAATGAACCACACTTTAGGTGTTGAATGTTTAGCCTGTGAAAATATAGATTTAATAACTTCTCTAAATCATTAGGCATCATTAATGTTAATAGTGGTGCTGCTATATATATATGACTGAGAGTGCAATCATATCCATGCCATTGTTTTTTAATTCAGCTTTAAAGGGCCAGTTTCTCCAAATAATAGGCTGACAGCAAGAAAAAGATTTGAGAGGAAAAATTAACAATACATTAAAATGAACTATTATGTTCATCTCAAATTGCTGCAGCCAAGATCTTTAAGCCCTGTGGCCATGTAGACATGGTTGCCCCATTGATGCTAACTTGACTTTGTTTTCCTGAACGATAGCCAACGTACCTGAACTGATCATGAACCATTAACCCTTAACAGACAAGCAGGCAACTGTGTCCCAGTTTATCTGTCAGTTATAGCTTGAAAATATTTTTCATGTCTGCAGACAGCTTCGGATTAAGCCAACATGTTGTGTGCATTCTTGTGGCCACGTCCCCAAATGTCCACTACGCAAAGCTGTCAACTATGCATCTATATCAATGAGAACCGGCTAGTTAAAATCCTGCGAACACAGAGTACGCCAAGCAGACACACAGCTAACAAACTTGTGGTTAAACCAGTGTTAGAGGCTTTGGGATGTGGCTACATGTGTCCAGGTCTGAAAAATCCAGAACACAGAGTACGCTAGCAGACACACAGGACAGCTGACAAACAGACACACAGCTCAAACAAAACTTGCTCATTGTATTCAAACTCTCCAATAAGTCATTCCAATAAAAGACATGTGTGGTTGCACATGTCGCCCAGTTGGACTATACTTTGTTTTCCTTTTAAAAAAATTTGTACTTTTTACTTACTCCACGGATCATATTAATAGGTCAAAAATATTATTCTCGTTTAACCATAAAATGTTTTATTATTAACATCCTTGGTTTGATTTTATTTAGTTAAAAGTTTTGAGCCTCTAGCCTCAAATAAAAAAAAGGAATTTTGTTTGTGCAATTCAAAGCACTAAAACAATTATTTTTGAGAAACTCAACATCAGTGTGTTTTTCCAGGTTACTTTGAGTAATCCACAGAGCCCACTGTCAACAGTTTTCATATGAACAATTTCTTTGGTAGAGAATAGTTCCAGCAGGAACTGTTGACAGCGAGGTCTGAGGATTATCCACAGGAAGACCGAAATAAGAGCTGCTGTTGAGTTCTCAATACTCACTTCTCAATGCTTTGAGCACTACGAAAACCCTGTTCAGCCCAGATGTATTGGGGAGGCAGCAGAAATCTGAGAAATGGTCATCTCGGAAACCTATCAGATTTAAAAACATCTGCAAGGCTTGATATCAGTAGGGCTAAGCAGAAAAATGTGTGTTTCTATAATTTGGTTGAACTGACCCTGCAAAGATACCAAATTTATGCAATAATGTAATGGTATTGGCCTCCTGCCTTTGCCTTTGTGTGGTAGTTTTTATATTGCCTTGCTTGATTCATTTTGATGCCCAATCTCTAGCCTTATAAAAAAAACACACACACTGCACACGATGTCTCAGACTAACAAAGTTTGCATGTTGGGAACGTACAGGCTGCCAGTTCCCCCTTTCCTCTGTTGTTCTATTCTTATTTTCTGCCAAAGCTCTGGAGAAAAGAAACGGGGGGCGGGGGTGAGAAATCCCCTTGCGAACGACAGCTGAGACCTGGGACATGTTTTAAATTTGGACACTAATGTTGGACTCTTTTTACAGCCCTTCTGTAATGTGTTTTATGTGCCTCCCAAACATTGGAACAGAGCTTGCGTCCCTCTCCCCCCGCTCTATATCCATCTCGTACATCACATAGAGGAGCTGGATGTCAACGCGCCCTGGGTCCCCTGCACTTTCTCCTGCTCACGGCAAGAGTCATGTGGCTCAATATGGCAACATGAAGGAATAGGCAGGGGAGAAAAATAGAAAAAGAGAAAGGTAGAGCAAAGAGAATAAATCATCACATTTATGTCCTTTCTAGTGAGAATGAGAAATGTTTAGAGGGGGAAAAACTGAGAAAAAGGGGAATGAAAGGTCATCATCCGCTAAATAGATCCAATGTGTCAAAGCTTTTGCTGACCCAAGCAACAAATGGCTGGCCCTTTAATTAACAACAGAGCATATTTGTGGACATGAAATGGAATATCTAATCTCCAATTGCGGTTGGAAAGAATAAGGAATGACTCAACCACCTCTATTTACCAATAATACACTCAAGTTTGTTTCTCTCAACGGCTAAAGTCTGTACTCCATCTTGGTCTGTCCTCGGAAAAACTTGTGCACATCTGTAATCACATCACTAATGTTTTTCTCTTTGGTGAACTTTACCAGCAATGTTTCAATTTAATTCAAAATTATTCATCTCATATAGGAATTAAAATGATTTGTTGCTAGTAAGGCAAAGGGGAGATGAAAAATACCGATGATGTGTTCCCGTTCATAACTAATTTGTAGTATTGTACTTAAAAATATGTGCACACACAGAAACGCACATAAATATTGTGTGATTAAAATGAGGGATGAGGGGCAACTCTCCTCCTGTCTCATCTTTCTTTCTTGGTGAAAAGAGGCCTTCTCTCACCCCGGCTCGATTAATGGTGAACATATGTTAGGAGGAGGTCACTGTCTTCCCGTGGCTGCAATTTAGGATTTGCAGAAACAGTCAGATGGAAACAGCTTAGCTCCCACTCTGCCTTTCACCTACCCCCTCCGTCTCCGAAGCCCTCCCCTGTTTTTAAATCCCCTCATTCATTTCCCTCAAATCACCAGTTGAATTGTAGGCCTCACGCTGCTTCCTGCAAGGCCGGCGTGGTTTTTCTCCGAAGAGGAACATAAACAAGAGAGACACACAAATGAAGTGAGGGCGAGGGGGAGGAGAGGGGAAAGATGAGTCTGTGGATGATGGAGACCAAAGCGCTGTGGCAGGGAAATGCACTGGCAGTCAAGCACTTCGCTGCTCCAACATTAACAGTGACGGGCTGTATCGCGCAAACATAAGGAATGAATATATGTGTTCTGTGCTTGAAGCAAGGAGTCTCTGCAGTGGCATCAATGTGAACAGCTAGACGGACACACACGTGCACGATATCATGATAATCCCTCCGCAATCCAGGCTACTGTCATGGAGGTATGAAAGCCTGCCAAGGACATGTGAGAACCGACACCAAACCAGAACAAATAAACCGCGTCGTAAGTTTTTCCCCCGCTGCAGGAACTGGGAGAAAAAGGGAAGGAAAAAAGGAGAACGGAGTGAGCGAAGAGAAAAACTACAGAGGTTTAAAGGGGAGAAAAGCCCACAGCACGCGGCCCAGAGTGTGCCTCGCATGCAACTGCCTCCCACCCACAGAGCAAGTCTCCAACACACTGTGCTGGCTGGGCCTGGATGGAGAGAGTTGAAGCTGACACTGTAAGTCTAGCACAACTAGACAGGAGATAAATTAAAAGAAGAGATCACAATAACAGAGACTCATGCTGCTGTGCACCACACAGAGAAGTACAGAGAGATCTGGGCTACTGATTTAGGAGCATAAAAAAGGTGAAAGGACAAAAATACATTTGCGAAAAGTGGGGAAAAAAAGAAAAATCAGGAGACAATTGCAGAGATGAGGCCAACATGGAAACAGATGAAAGAAGAGAAAAGGGTTATCTGCTCTTTCTAATGATGATGTGTGGTGTCCATGTGATACTTGTTAAAGTCATTTGCCTCTATTTAAAGCTGCAGTGATCAATATGTTTGTATAAACAAGGGATCAAGTGACTGAGTGTAATATAAAACGGGTGAATCATAGTGATGATCAAATAACTCAACTCTGCACTTCTCTTCTTTGTGTTTCTTTCTGGTCATTGTTTTGTGTTACCAGCACCAGCTGCAACAGCTTTTATTTTAAAAAAAATAAAAGTTCATTGAAACTAATACCACGTTTCCACTGCATGGTAGGCCTGTGCTTGACTCAAATCACTTTTGATACAAAATCCTTTTTCTCTATTTCATTTTGCACTGCTTATAGTACTAGCGGCATTCACAGCTGATCACCTTTGGGCCACTGCATGAAACTGCTGTGACATCATCATCAATGTTATACTCAATAAATCCTTTGATTTCCAACCAAACAGAGAAATATTCAACTACGTTAACTGTATGCATACTTTTACATTTAAATCTGGGTAAATTGCCATTGATGCAATTGTGGGTTTTGTGCTCTCTTTAGTATTGGTTCAACCTCCCTATTCTGAGGTGGTACTAAATAATGCAGCATAACTGTACACTGTAACAACCACTTTAACAAATGACCTGTCTGCTGCCAATCGTCCTTTCCAAATTAATAAAGGATAATATGTCAAAGTTATGTCAAGTAAAATCAAGTTGATTTTTTTGATGGCTTTTCACTCTAAAGTGAACCATTAAGCTTCATTAACCACTTACCAGAAGTGACATTCTTTTAAATTCCACGATAAAATGTTGACATCTTTCAGCATGTAGCTCAATCTACAGTTAGCCATCAGTTCCATTAAAAGTGCGGGAAACTACAGGTGATGTTGACCTTCTCTCCAGGTCAAGCATTAGACAAGTAATCATCACCAAGATGCATGTAACATTAAAGAAATACTAATTATATACAATCAAGACACTCTAAAACTGACTCTGTTTCTATATCTCATTTTTTTTTATGTTTCTAGTAGTGTGTGTGTCCAAGCAGATAATTAAAACAGTTGAGGTCAAAAGTCTTCTTTAGGGCCAAGAGGTCAGCTCTGAATCCACCTTTAAAACAGCCGGTGACCAGATATTATCTCCAACAAGTGGACATGTCTCCGCAGGAGAACACTATTACAGAGCAGAATGAGTACATATGAGGTGAGTGTGGCCAAAAGCTGGGGCAAATTGTGGAGGCAAGGGAAAAACTACAATTAGACGGGAGGCTATGGTGATGGGAGGAAGGGCAGATTAGGGGCTCAGAGTGTATGTGTGGACTGTGGACAGTGGGGGAAGGAGGCCCATGCCTGACCTCAGCTGCCGCTACGGAAATTATCCTGCCAATTACCCAGGACGTATCCCTCTAGCGCTCCAAACACTCGGCGGCCAGCCTTTACGACCTTAGGAAACTTTCTGTGTTGTTTTACTGTGGTGACCTCACTTCAATTAGCGTGCACTACAGCTCTGCTGGGAAGAGGGACTGCTACTTGTCACAGCCCAAAAGCATGACGTCAGGGGGAAAGAGCGTTTAAAGACCTGTGCAACCTCGATACAGTAGTCAGCATGGGGCGCAAAGTGTGTGCCTGCGGGAGGCAGACGATACGTCCTCAAAGGAAAAAACAAGTCTTATCCGTATGCATATTAGAGCAGCCGATATGAACAACATAAACACTGATCGTGACAGAAGCTCTTTGCTTAGAAAACAAGATACTATGATAAACTGTCATATGACTGGAACGTCACTGTTAATAATCAAAGTTTAGGATTTCAGTGGTGATGGTGTGGCAACCCATGCCCTCTCTGGTTATAAAGAGGATGACACAGTTCCAAATAGATCTATGATACTTAATCTTACATGAAAGACATACTGCTGTGTATTGTCCAAGTTTAAGTTAAAGCTATGGTTACATTATGTGTTTTTTATTGTGGTAATCCTTGAGATTGAATTGATGCCTTTCTCTGTGCATTGCTTTACTAATTTGTATATTACTGACACCAACAGTCAATCAGAGGAATAGCAGACCTACTCGTGAAAATTGCTCCATTAAAATAAAAGTGGACAAAAAGTCCACAATATACTTTAAAGGAAATCACAACTCAAGAGAAATCTAGATGGAGTTGTGGGGTTATGGTACATATTTATATCAACTGATGTGCTGAAACTTTTTTTCTAATAATGCCATATTTGCAATTAAGCCATGTCAACTGTGGTCAAACGGAACGAGGGATCTGTCAGGGGGACATGTACTCGTACACAGTCCACACATCAGCACTGACAGCTGAGCAAAAGGAAGGGGGAAACGGGTAATGGTTGCTGGCAAACTTCAAGTCACGCTTCTAAAACTGTGTGCCAATCACAATAACGTAAATAGTCCATCACAGCCAATCAAATGCCTTGGTGTGAAAACTAGGGGATATCCTAGGTTTATCTCTCTTTCCGACTGTATTTGATACAAGCTGTTGGCTCACACAGAGGCTGGTACAAGAGCCAAGTTGGAATCAGTTAGAGGCTGATGTCAGCGATGTTCAAAGTAAATGGATGCCCACACTTAAATAAGCCAATCCACTCATTTGTCAGCGGAGTAAGTACAACAAATGCACTGGAGGACAATTTGTCTCTGCAAGATTGTTGTTGTGAAACACGAGCAATGCATTAATGTAACTGAGTACAGGAAACACATGGTACAAGACACTTACATTAAGCACAAGAGGTACAGTATAACTGTTCGCACATACTATGTAATGCTCATTCACTGTCCTCAGGGGATGCAAAGGTTTGCAGAGCATATCACCTGAAGACTCAGGAAACAACCAGGTGCTGTTATCCACTTCAAGTATTGATGGTTCACTCTCCGGGGCCCATTCTGATACAATAGAAGTATCACATTCAATTTTTTTTACAGTCAACAGAGCATGATTAATAATCCTGATTTATCCCAGTGAAACCATATGAGTCGACAGGACAGGATCCAGCAGTCAAATTATTAACATCAGTCCTTCTGTGCCTACAGGAGATGGAGAGCTGGCAAAAGACAGAGCAGTTCTGATGTTGCAGCTGAAGCACTGAAAACAATGAGATGTGCCGATAAGACCCGGAGGAAAATTGCAAAATCCACTTGCCTTTTTTGACTTAATTAGCATGCAAATAATAAACAGAGACATGCACATGACAACTGAGCATTGGAGAGGAAACTGAGAAATATAACAGCCAGCAGGCCATGCTGAGAGGAGACTTCATGCTCCATCCAAAAGCTCAAACAAGACAATACAATTCACGCTGCGCTAACCATAACCCCGATCGGATCAGTATCCTTATCTGCCCCAAACCCTGAGACACGTAGCCTTCAAGATATCTGCACATGTGTGTTTGCACAAGAACAAATGTGCAATCATGTGTACAAGACAAATATTCAATTTGTGTACTGCGGTGAAACAGGCCGATGAGATATTGTTTCTATAAACGTGTTCCACCCAATCTCTCTCGTAAGCACTGGAGGAGGACAGGTCCCCCGGGACCACTGAGCAATGACATCATTAAAACAAGAAAGACAGCAGTCTCATAATACCATTTTTCTATCTTTTGACAAATGCGGTGTTAACAATTTAAATAATGCCTTGATTCCCCGTAGATTCTCTCCTGCTGCAAAAAAAGAGCCTCTGAAAAACCTGCAGCTCATAAATCGAGGCTGTGAAGCGTTTTTTCCATCATTATGCAGCAGCAACTGCCCGTGTCAGAGTGTTGGTCACTCAGGATGAGACACAAAAGACACTTAGCATGTTGACAGGTAGATGAATATGTGTGAGCTCTGAAGATGTACTGTAGATATCATGTACTCATGAGAGCAAAATGTTCACTTTCTGTACTATGGAAATTAGTTATTCTCAGTGGTTGCACTTTTACACAAAACTCTAATTTTTAGTTATAACTTCAACTTCAGGTCATGGCATACATCCACAGCCTCTGTGGCAACAACTGCTGATAGTTAGTAAAGAAAGCATTAAACTGCAAAACAAGTGCACGTGGAACAATGTTGATGCTTCCAGAATATTTTCATTATGCTTTTTGTGGGCATGTATTTTCTATAATGTGTTCATCTTCTGTTATGTTTTAATGGTTTAAAATGTTTAAGTAAAACTGTATTCATTTAAACCAGAGTTAGTCCGATTTTCCATAAAACAATCCTTTTTAAGTCATTATTCATGACCCACCAGAAGTGTGTTGCACTGTCTGCCTGTGCAGAGACCCTGCCTGTATTTTCTCTTTTGTCTTCAGTTTGTCGTGTTTCAGACTTTTCTGGGCGTTTCTCTACCCTTTGCTCTGCCTCTGCCTCCAGCTGTCATTCTTAGCTAGTCTTTCAGAGCCATCCTATCTCCACAGCACTGTATCAACAGAAGAAAATGGTCTGGCTGTCCCCATTATTATTATTCATTATGTTCTTTTAACCCACATTGATCTACTTTGGTGAAGCTTAGCCCAGTATGCAGCTAAGGTGCACCTGCAAATAGTGTGACCTTCATTTATTTGTAAGAAGACCTGGATCTAGCTATTGAGACAATAAACTCCTAAGAAAATTGTGGTAATAAATGAAATAAGAAGTAGTGATTTTCTCTTAGACTTTCATACCAGTTTTTTTTTTCTTTTTTTTTTTTTTTCGCAACCATATATGTTGTCTCCTTCTGGCCCTTAAAAAGAAAGCAGGGTTGTTATTCTATCCCATGGAGGTCTTCAGCAGTTAAACTTGTTCTGGTGTCATCAATTTATGGTTTAGAACTCTGGTAAAGGTGAATAAGCGAGGCTTTAGTTTACAATGTTTTATCACAGTGTTCCAAACATCAGGAATGTGGCTCCTGTAAATTAAAACGATGAACTGTCACTGAGCCTGAGAAAAGAAAATGAAAGGCTGATTGTTGGACCACATGCTGAGTTGTGTGGGCGGGCGCAGTCAGACTTTTAAATCTCAGCAGTAATATTTGGAGCAAAGAGCAACAGATTTAAAGTCCCAAAGATGGACTCCCACCTACACCTACACATCAGCAGAGTTTGTTTTCCATTCCTATAGGATGTCAGAAGACATGGCGGTAGAGAAGAAACAACCAGAGCTATGAAGGAAATAGCTTCAAAAATAAATCTCCTTAGGTGTATTATTAGTTGACATAGCCGTTCCAGTCATATCAATGTCATAAGCGAGATCTAGTGCAGGAAATGGATAGGGTGGTAAAACTGGAAACGATGTACAAATCCAAGGATTCATGAATGTGGATTTATGAATGACTTAAGGCCAATTGCAGCTCAGCAGGCTGCCATGAAATGCCTTTGGGTGGTGTGGCATTTTACATACTGTACGCTATGTTCAACTATGTTCAACAATTGTACTTTTACTGCGGTACATTGGGCGTTTCATGGCACAAGGTGTAATGCCAACCAAGTCTTTTACCGCATGTTGTATCTGGCACTGTGTAGCAGGCTGGTAGTATCTACATCCAAATATCAATCAGACAAGTTACAGTTTGATCAAACTGAATTGAAAACACCCCAGGAAAGAGTAATAAAACAAGGCGTTTATGAGGTGTGCTACTAATTTATGTACAAATAGTTCCTTGACAGCATTGAATTGTTGTTCGTACAACATCTTTCTTTTTCCACAGTTCTACTGACAATAACCCACAGAAACAAGAAACTAGATTTATGGCTTTGCTATAAGAAGTGCTGTTCTTTTTAATGGCCGGTTTGATAGATGGCCAAGTCTTTTTCAAGTACTTTCCCCACAAAGGTGGAGGGTGGAGCAGAGGATGATGAAGCAATGGACAGGAAGAAAACCAAGACGAAGGCCAGGGGAAACGGACATGGAAATGTAACTGTGAGAAGTCATGGAAGGCTGGAGAAGAGAGCTCCATTTATAAATGCATCCAGTCAACCCCAGCACGGGAGCACGAAGCAGCCTGACCACTGAGAGACTCCCAGCTAAGGGGGGTACAGTCCAAAGGCAGAAGGGGGCAGTCCAGGGGGGTAAATGGGGGTATATGAGTCTTTTCCAAAACCCTGATTCCTAGAAAAACACAAATTGGTCATTCATTTTCTTCCTACTCCCCTGATGCTCTGGCCCTCACTTACTCAGCCAAGGAAATGATCAGTGACTGCTGTCTAAGTGAATGCAGAGGCAGGTCCAATCTTGTACACATGCAACTATGGCGTCACTATGGAAAATGCATATCCACCCAGAGTTTAGTCCTGTATCATATCAATATCTCAATGGTGTCTGATTGAAGCAAAGTAACAGTAATGAAAACCACTGGGCAGTCACTGACTTGTTTTGTTTTTGTCGAGTAAACGCTGCCTCAACTGTTCACACATATGCATTTTGTCATAAACCGGATTTTTGGTTATTTCACACATGTTTATTAGCTGGGACCCAGTCTGTAATATAGCCACTGTAATGTCCTTACAGACACAATCATATTAGATAAATTAGATAATTTTCCAAGTCCATATCCTCATTTTCCCAAAGTAAGCAACTCTTCCATATTTTTCCACATTAGTATCCATTTATGATTATGAATGAAAGCTTGTCAAAGAAATTCCATATCACTTCATTTTCCACGCTGATTACTGCTACTGAAGCATTCCAGACGAGTGCATGTCATTACTTCTACCTAATCCCACATTAGTCTCCATTACCGAGACATGGCTTAATGATTCCACTATCTCCACAAATTAGGCCAAGGCTGTTTTTCTCCCTCACTCACTCTCACACGCACATTCAGTAAGATGTGCCCAAACGCAAACAAACTTGCACACAGAATCTCTCTCTCATACACACATACACACACACACACACACACACACACACACACACACACACACACACACACACACACACACACACACAAACACACACA
>JAOWBC010000049.1:17385536-17411148 GCA_028566105.1 Hypoplectrus providencianus | reverse complement strand
AACAATGACAGAACTACATGTGGTACAGTCTTCATTTTCAACAGGCAAGATCTAATAAACCTTTTCCATGTACACAGACACATGGTGTTCATAAGCGATATAATGCTGCCCCTGCTAAAAGGTAATGGAATCCCCACTGCACAGAGAAATGAAATGCACATATGCACACATCCATAGCCAGATAGCATCTCTCTTACACTCACTGTCTCTGTTTCCTTGTCTCTTCCACACGTTTCTCCTGTCATATACTCATAACCTGGATTGTCAGCACTCTTCCTGAATTCCTGATTTAATGTAAAAACCTGCATCTGATTGGGAGAAGAGGCAGGTCTGGAATATAGCTGTAATTCAAGTCAGAGTCCATCTTTCCTGCTATAGGTAAATACATGGCAAGACTATCAGCACAGTACGAGTTACATGCATATACCAGAGCATAGCAGTGTTGTCTTGATGTAGCCAGAAAGAAGTTAAGGGTGTGCAGGTCAGGGTGATGGATGGGAGTACAGAATAGAGCTTGCCTCTTGTTTGCATCTGCAATAAACATTCACCATCACTGGCCCAACATCTCTTCACCACAGGCATAAACAAAAATCTAGAATATTTGTTGTTTGTCAACGAGTCAATATATTTTGAGACCAAATGGGTCAGTAAATCAATAACCATGTTGTTGCTTTAAGCTAGGAAGAGAATCTAAGAGAATATTTGGATTGCAAGAGCCAAAATCATTATGTTATTGGCCAATAATGCGGATTGGCTCATAGATTTAGATGGGCTGGAATTTTTCAAATTTGCACGTGTCATTAGCACAAATTCTTTGCCCTTGGTCTGAAACTATCTTTAACCTATCCATACCTTAAACATAATGTAGTTTATGCCCCAGAGTTTGGAATTTCTAACTATAATAATATTGTCTGGTGATAGGGGTGGGACACATAAACAGTTATTTCCGTGTCAAGCAAGGTAGTGGGGAATTGACCAAGCTTTTCACTGCAGTATAGTTGGTTTGAAACCAAGTTATGCAGTACAATACAGTGGTTATGTTTTCCAGCCACATATTACTGTGAAAATTAAAGCAGTCTGACTTCATGCTAACAAACCCTATGTAGCAGGGGAACAGGCAGAGGCCAGATATGCTTCAGTCTGCCGCTAACCCCAAACTGTTTCCAATGTCTGGAAGCTCGCTCCCAATGGAAGAGCTCATCAAAAAACAGCGTTCCCCAGATGAGAACGTCTACTCTAAAATCCAAACCATCCTCCATATCCAACTGTGGAGCGCTGATGATGTCTGCAACACGGACCACTGGGGTTCCTCTTGGTTTTAATGAGAGACCAGGCCGAATGTCAGTGTTTATAAAGGAGGCCTATTATCATTATTACCATTGCGTATTTCCATATGTATCTGCCCCAGCCATGACCGCTGACAACCTGATTATTACAATAAATCTCTCCAGAAACAGGACGCAGAGCAGTTACTTTCTTTATGGCCACTAGTCTTCTTTCCAAGGCTGATCACCACATAGAACAAAAGATCAAATGTGCAGTGAGCGCGAGGCCGGGACAGTTAATCTCTCCATTTGAAAGACAGAAAAACATCTCAAAGTCAATAAAACAGTAGAGTAATGAAGTGTAGAGTTCACAGTGTGCCGGTGGAACAATCCAGCCTTGCAGTGTGTGACAACAAGGCCGGGTTAGGTCCACAAGAGTTAACGTTGATGCTGGAACATGAAGTGAAGCTGGACAACTCTGATATATGCTAATAGGAAGAAATATACAGTGCTGACTGGCTGCTGGGAGATGAAGTGCTGAGGGAACAAGGTTGTTGTTTTTGTGCCTGCAGTATATAAGAGAAAGAGGGGTATTATCCCAACATATGTGAAAACTTACTGTTTTTACCTCATTCTCCCTCAGCTTCCTTTTTTACAACCTCATAGCTTAATGTACTCTACACAGAAATCAAAGGGGAGACACCCAAAAGACAAATGCCAAAGTAGCAGTATTAAATCAGCTGCTCTGTCAACCTTCAGGGTGTAAACAGGTCAGGTCCAAACGCTTCTGCAGAGGACAAAATTACCTGTGACCTTAAAGGGTCTTTGAAAAATATTTTTGAGTCATTATTACACTGTCTAGTCAGGACTCAACAAGAATAAATTAGAACATTTATCAAAAATAAACATCAAGTGCAACATCACCTTTCTTTCTCATCACGAACCCTAGTCTGTTTCCATCTCTTTGATGAGTACTTGAAACTAATCTTTTTTGACTTGAGACAGAGTGTGGATAGCACTGGCTAGTATGCGGTGGGCGCAGGGGGGAGTTCACAAAGATATAGGCCAGTAAAACAGCAGACATTATTGAAACAGTTTTAATGGATCGCAAAAAAAAGAAGGAAAGAAAAACACTTGACCTGGCCTTGGTGAAGATTTATAACTTCTGTTTTCTCCTCAATTCTTTTGGAGGACTAAACCAAAATGGCACGAGGCTGAGAGTGGGCGCAGCAAGCTTTGAGCAGATTTGCATTTTTGCACACGGTTTGAGTTAATGACAATGTGTGTATCATTTTTATCTTGAGCCATTGCCTGAGTCTTTTGTGATGGTGGGTGGGAGCCAAGGCCTGGCTCCATTGCTCCATGTAGGATCTGGCTCTGTTTACCTAGTCCTGATGGAGTCCAGATGGGCTTCCTCTGACTCTCCTCTCCTTGCTGAGTCCGGACCACTGGTTCCAGCAGTCGGGCAGAGTTTGAAGATGCGTCTCTGGATGGGCAAGGCAGAACACAGATGGTTCTTAATTGGGAGGCAAGAGATGGTTGATGTTCCATCATGGCAAAGTTGGATAACAATTGCAGTGTGAAGTCCAGCTTGGGTTGGAAAGATGGGATCCACCTCAGGAAGTGACAAAAAGAACTGGACTAACTATTCAGTGGGCTGAAGTTACATTGGTGGAGAACTGGCAGTCTTCTTTAGCTCAATTTATCATGCAATAAAGGATAAGATGCATGATGGACCGACAATAAAGGCATTAAATAATCCCATATTGCAAAGTCTTTTCAAAGACCCTAAAGTGGCATTTTCTTTTGAGACTACACATGCTTTTTGTGAGCCAGGTTTCACACTCTTTATGGTTAGCCTCAGAAGGAAACCAGGCCTTTCTTTCCTCCACAGAGACGACAGGGTGCTTCAGGGGAAAATAAGCCCATGGGCATAATGCATAGATGGTCTCCAGCCCAGTTTCTCTCTATGGGAAAGCACTCCTGAGCCTTCAGGGTAATCGCTTCCATGTGCAGAGCCCCAAGAACCTCCAAACAACAGTGTAATAACAACATGGAAAAAGATTAATGTTATTGCATAGTGTCATAATGTTCAAAGGCAAACACCTTGCCTGTCTGGGAGATGCACCTCTGATGACTGCTGTGGCTATAATGTTAGGTATGTTTAGATACGTCAACATACAAGTCTCAAGCATACAACTGTATGAGCAAAGCACAGCAAGCAACTCATTTGCAAGTCTTCACAACCTTGAAGCACATACATACTTAAATACTGACCTCAGAAAACGTACACTTGCTTCATAGGAACCGCCTTCAATTTGAGATGCCGAATATTGATTATTTATACAGGTACTGCTTCTCTGTCAAATCAAAGTTTGATACCAAATAACAGCAGTGACTATTAAATGGTATTGACCAAAAATTGCCTCAACATAATGAATATAATAGAGTATGGGAATTGCCTTTACATAGTCCCATTACAAACACACATTAGTCTTGTACAACGTTTATTTTTCACAATAATTACCTAGAAGTGGCATCTACTGGTGGCCTCTTATCTACCCCTGAACATCTTTTTCCACACACCATGAATCTAAATAAAATGGGGGCAGAATGAAATGCTAATGTAGCCTGGAAGTCATTCACAATCAACATTGACACTGTTGTTAAAGTCCAACACAAAAATGTACACACTGTGTATCTCTGCTTAACTTATCTTTATAATGAAGTCCAACTCCATGTCAAAAGACTACATGTGATTACAAGCTGAAAGCTGGAATGAATACAGCAGTTCTGTCAAGGATACAGGTTGTTCATTTGTGACAGACATGATGGAATTGAAGTACATCCAAATCAAATTAAAACACACCCTGACTTTGATACTACAAGTCCTCATTTTCCACCCAGCCAAATACTTTGCCACGGGCTGTTACTGTTGCTGATGTCAGTGTTACCAGCTATTGATACCAGGGATAGAGCACACATTTCTGAACAAATGCTTACATCAATTGTGTGCACAGAGCAGGGATACAAGTGCATACACATACAGTAGAGAAAGTTCACCACGGACACACACGCATGTTATTTTGAAGTCAAGCTATCACAGCCTTGAAACCTGAGATGGCTGGTCATGTTCCATGCACTGTCAGTAGGGAGACGTGTGCAAGGTAAACACCTGCAAATATGCAACTGCATGTGTACTCAATTAAATATCACTGATTGCGCTCCGCTGCTTCCTCAAAAAATGGGCCCTACGGACACCTCTCTGCTCAGTTTGATTTCTTCAAACTTTAACCAGCTATAGCAACGAAGATCATGCTGACAGTAATCCAGATTACACTGGCCTGAGCCAAGTAAGTGTGCAGAAAAGCCTCCAAACATAGAGCACAATTTTTTTTCAACTCAAAGTGTTTTCAATGTTGAAGTGTATGCTATATTATGCATATTCTCACTCCTCTTTCTCAGCAAACAGTTTCCACATAAGTATCCTCGCTCTCTCATCAACCATTTACTCTCCCTTTACACTCTTGTTTTCATAGTCCCATTCATATAAGTATCTTCTTGTCTCTACAGTGAAGAGTACTTCGCCCTTGCTATTATACTGGCTCATTTTAAGATGTTTGTATTTGTTGTCTTTTCCATAAACAATGGAAAGTCTGAAACAAACTGCTCATCTGCAGCGTGACAAATTCTGTAGTACAGTTGCAACTACATGCAGGAATACAGAAGTTCAACAGATGAGAACATACAGGGCCACTGCCAAAGGAAAGCCTGATGGAAATTTAAAGCGGTCAAAACAATTTGAGATAAAGCGTATACTTGAACTGCAAAGTATTTGGTTTAGATGGGCTTTTTTTGGGTGACTGAAGCAAATTTTGCCGCTTCCCAGATCCACAGCAGTATAATACATTGTTTAGCTTCTGTCTTGGTACTCCTGCCAGCATTTCCAGAGTGGAGACATGCTGACCACCACCAAAAACAGTCAATACACTATGGATAAGTAACTAATGCAACCCTGGTTCAATAAGTCCAAATTCTTCATTCAACTGAGGCCTGTGAACACTTTCAGCACAGAGCTGAAAATGACTGTAGCCGCAGTTTGGATTTGTATCATACAATGGGACTGGAGGCAGACAAATGGTGTTTATTGCATTCATGTGGCGACAGACACTGACATAATTTGTGTGTTTGCTGAATATTAACATGAGAATAGCAAGTACATATGCCACACAACTGTCTGTTCCTCGCAATCTATGAGCATGTTATTCATTTACAGCATGACAGGGGTGCACAGACAAAGTTCACTGAAGTTTTATTATGACAGCAGTGACCTCATTGACCCCATCGGCGTCCTGGCATATGGCAGCCTTTTCTGCACATCCAGACTTGCATTCTTGTCAAAATAAAAACAATATTAAAAGGCCATCATTGTTTTAAGACCAACCAAGAGCAGAAACTGGCATTAGTTGTTATTTACAGATGGTTTATTAATCTGTAGGGTCCCATAACAACAAAAGACACTTTGTTGTTGTCACTTCATTTTCCTGCACAGATGATGTCAGACTGCAGTCCACTGTCCAGCCAAACCCACATCTGTGACAGCATAAGGCCTCCAACTTCATTGTAGCTGGTCTCCCTCATCACTCTTCTCCTCTGTTCCCCAAAAAGCATCCTGACTTTACCAGCCGCTTCCCTCACCAGTCGTAAAGTCGAAGTGACAGACGGTCACAGCGCGAGTCATGCCCGAGACTAAACGAAGGAACACAACCAATAACTGTAATTGAAAGGCATTCCGCAATTTAATTTCATACATTGACATTTATATGCGTCACCATTTAAGCCAGTTGGAGAGAGTAAGCAAGCGGTGCTGACACTTTCCATGAGTCCCCTCCATTACTAAACACCCATGTGCTGAGACGTTTACCCCAAACTCACTGTAGTGGCCAGCAGCAGAGACCTGAGTGGCTGCCCGGCTGTTAAATGAATGACGGGTAAATGGATATCCGCTCTTAATGCGCAACTGTTACAGGAGCAAACACACTCCTCCAGTCCACAGTAGTCCTTCTCATATATAAATGTCCCTGTTGAACCATCTTTCATACATATTGGTCTATTTCTCTTTTGTTTCCATTTCCCCTTCTCTGCTTCATGTATAAAAACCCATCTGGCATGAATATGGCATGAATCCGGGCAAAATTGTTATTCCAAAATCTGACAGATGACAAAAAATTCTGCACTCACTCACCCACCTACCTTCAGCATTATGGCATGATTATTTCTGCACTGGCAGGTATAGATCCCTCGTGGTTACTCTGCTTTTACCTCTTACATAACCTGCTGTCATGCTGCTCCAGGAATATTTGTTAAAAATGCCGTGAGCCGCTGGACTATACTGTAGCTGTGGAAAGAGAGGGGTGTCCAGGTGCACTCAGTCCCCCTTCTGTCTTCAAGGACAACTACATCACCATCGTTCTCCCAGATAACAATGGAATGATTGGATCTTCCTGAGCCACCAACCTGACTCCAAATTCCATCTGCAGCAGCATAGAGAAGGTATTGTTCCGTTAACACTCCAAAACAAACATGGTAGGCGATCTACCCTCTGCAGTCCACTCTCAAAGATGTCTAGTGTTTTGTTCTGAGATGGCAAATAATCACAAAAGGTCATTCTCTTTCACTTTGACCTCAGCCAGCAGGTCACTCTCACTTTTTCTCTCCCATGCACTGTCCCTGCATGTTTATTTTCCCTTTAAACTCAGCCCCACTCCTTCACATCTTCTGTTCCCTTTTGCTTTTAAATAACAACTGCTTTGAGTGGTTTAACACACCCCGGTCAAGGTCAAGCAACGCTGAGAGTTTGCTGCTGACCTTCACAGCTGCTGCAAATGCAAGTACTTTAACAAACACAGTGCAGGTCAGAGATGCACTGACTGTCTAACCCCTGCTATTACAGAATACATACACATTCTTGTGTATGCAAATACACACACCAAGTCATCTGTGTTGATCCAGCTCTGACAGGCAAACAACAGATAGTCATGCACAGAAGAGTGTGACACACCCCTATCTCTGAAAATATACACTCCACCGCTCTGCATTTCTGACAGGTAGTAAGAGGACTGTCACAGGCCCAGATGTTAACGTGAAAAGGGATTATTTTTCTACCTAACTGAGTTCATGTTATAAAAGCAGCTTAAAATGGGGACCATGAATGGAAAAGCTGAGTGAATTACGAATGGCACCCGTCCAGTCCTTCTGATGTGTGAATCAGTGGAGCTTGAATCTGAAATTGGAGTTCAGCAAGTTCAAACACAAATGAAGACGGATTAGACTTATAACAAACATACCAGCATGTCCTTACAGTGAAAATGCAAACTCAAACAAGTATGATACACTGCTATGTATCTTTTGTCAACTATAATGGCATTTTCTTCATGGGTATGAAATCAGCAGATGTAGTGGCCTGGTAACAGAAATTCCATGGTGTGTTTATAAAGTGGGTGCATGCCTCGGGTGAATCATTTGAAGCTTTTTGAAATTATGTCATGAGCTAAAGGTCAAAGCAGGTCACGTCAGAAACAACAGAGGCCCCCTTTAAGAGCAACACTGGCTGACAGATAGGGCATTAAAAATAAATAGGAAATATCTATTTTCCCATAAATACATTGGAAATATCAATTTCCAGCTGTAATGGTGTAGGAACTTAATGGACAACAGGAGCATTTTTTTATTTGAGATTTGTTTAAAAGAGATTAAACAGCCCACTGCTAGAAACGTCCCTGGTTTGAACTCATAGCCCAGTGTACTGCCAGTATAATCCTGCCAACACAAGCTTAAGTCCTGCCAAAACAAGCCAAGAAACTTCCCTTGAGAGTCAAAGTTGGAAAAGTGTGACAATGGACAGACAGTAGGGGGACAATAGAAGAACTGTGGTTCCAGAAACAATAGGACAAAAATGTTTAAGAATCATACACAATGAAGAGATATGACTGCTGTGGTGTGGTGGGATCATGATGGAGGGATAACCATTGGGAGAAAGAAGGAGAAAGGAGCTGTGCAGCGTGTCTGATGATGTTGAAGGAGTTTAAGTATCTGACTGAGTGAGTATGAAGTGCAGGGTCTCATAAATCTACAGACACATCCAAAGAACATGCAAAAGCCCAGGTGTCCCCTGCATCCACACAGAGGCTTCCTGACAGAGATTTAACCTACGGCAGATCATACTAAACTCTTTATGTGACATATATATGACATATCACGGCATGTGAATGTAATATCTGATCATTTCTTGGAAGATGTGGTCACATCATACAAATGTGAAAGCAGTGAGATAATGTGGTCAACCAATTCCAACTTTTTTTCAACATCCATTGTTAGCCCATCAATATAAAATAAACTTGTAACAGTGTATCAGGAGGGTCCATTAAATGTTTTCTGATGTATCTGTGTGCATGCATGCAAGTGTGTATGTGTGTGTTGCCATGGCTAAAATTAAAAAGAACATTAAACACAAACTGATGATAGGAATTATGATGCTGGCAACATACACACATAAATATTAGTGCAAAATTATACAAAATATTCCCCATTTCCAAACTACTTAATGACTAAAGATATTAATGTGAATGGTATCATTATTTACCATTAATACAGCTAGTGTACATAATGGTGTAACTGAAAGAAAATGAACATGTGTCAAAGGTTGTTGGTGAAACAAAAATGTGGGAATTTTTACACACTCCCCTGCTAGATGTTAAAAAAAAGGTCATGATGACTGATAAGGACATTAAGCTTGCATTAACAACATTAATGAAGCCAAAAAATAAGTAAAGAATTTGTGAGTAACAACTGCTGGTCTTCTCAAGATGTGTCACATTGTGAAATTCCAACATAATCCTAACTTCCCTTCCTGCTGTCATGCAACATAAGTGTGTTTGGCGGTAGGAAGCTGCAAGATGTTACTAATTGATCTCATTCTAACTCTGACTCATTCTAATTTCCAATCTATCCTGAAAGATAGTTTTTACAGTCTTTTTTAAACTAATATATTCTCAGAAATCTGTTATTTAGGCGTTAGAGGTGGAACAACTGAGGAAATGATAAAGATAACCTGATGCTGATGGGGTAATAAGCAGGTCCTTACAGGTAATGAGTGGGTGTTCTTGAGTTTCAACTCCTCCCTGTCACTGTGTGTTGTGTTGAAGTGCAGTTTGGGGTTGTGAGGGGTATGACTGTGCATCTGGTCTTCTTTTTGTATTTGTGCAGGAGTGAAACCAAAACACAGCATGAAGACAGTCAGCTAAAACATTCAGTCAAGATTCATTGTGTCCCTGGTCACTTGCTGAAACTCATCCAAAGCTTTGACAGTAAGAAAAAAAGCAGCCTATGTGTGCTGAATGTCTACCCCCTTGTGGACAAAAGGCATATTGCTCAATATTGTACAGTACACAAATAAACAGAGGGGATTTTTTAATCTGATGCAGGACAAAAAAATGAAATTAAAACTTAACCCAATTTGATATTGATAAAGAACAAGAAGAAGAAGAAGAAGAAGAAGAAGAAGAAGAAGAAGAAGAAGAAGAAGAAGAAGAAGAAGAAGAAAGAACTGGCGGCAGTGCAGAGGTGCAGTTGGTTAAACATGCTGTGAATGTCATGGTATGTGAATTCTCCAATCCCTTCTTATGCCCTCACTGCTCTTGTGAATACATCTGTCAGGTTAATCTCCATCAACTTTAGACAACCTGTGGTTTGACTGTTCATGCCAACACTAAAACACTGTAAAGGCTGCCAGCTCTGAGCCCTACAGGCCTTAATGTAGGTAAAGCAACAGTGTGCAATGAACCTGCTAACCCTCAGCTGCAGAAAAATCACACTTATATGGCTGTCACCACAATGTGCTAACTTAAGACTGCTAAGTATAGAAGAAGTGTCCACACTCTCTCTCTCTTTCAAGTACAAATACATACACTGTTTTTTTTAATTCACCCCTCACTTCCTTTTTCCATAAGTTTAACTGAGAGTGACTTTGCCATACAAAGCTCCACCAGGGAGGATATAGGAAGGCAGATTTCTCTGTAGCAGATCCGGGCCTGACAAGTCTTTCCATGCAGACTGAGAAATATTTTGCTTTTAAACAAGACAAGAGGAACATAAGCAGTTCAGTCCACTACTAGTCTGTATGTATTAGTTTGTATGCCTTTGGCAATGTGGTTAAACTGTGATACCTATCTAAGAGCTGTTGCTTACACAGTGACTCACCATGGCACAGTCTTGGCACAGGCTAGCCGATTAACCAAAGCATTCTCTTGGCACATTTTCCCTCTGTCCGGATGTATTTGATTAGTTTTTCCTTAAAACAGATTTTTTTTTTTCAGTCAACCAAGTTAAATGTTCCATTGCAACTCACATCAAACAGTCAACGATGCAAACCCAAATGAGAGAAAAATAAGTTGCCTCACACTTAAGCTGCAGTCATCTTTATTTCAAAATAATGTAGGGAGCAGTTTGAGTGCACCATAGATGAATTGGCCCACACAGACCATCCTAAATAGACTTCATTGTAACACCATATTGCAAAGAACCATCTTATGTTTCAGCATCTTGCTTTAATCAGAGGCAGACAGATTCCAATCATTGGCCATTAAAACCCTCTCTCTTAGGACGGATATGCAAGTGGTGCCATTCATCATGCAGACAAGGCAAATAATGCTGTCATTCTTCGAAAGCTGATGTCTATGTAAAATCCTTTTTGTGACTCATATTCATTTTTACTTGCTTTGCAAAAGCACAGACAAATGCATTGAGTGTTTGAACAAGCTCAAATAAAGCATAATATCTTGTGTGGCCAAGCATTCAGATCAAATATCATTCCAATGAGAATTTTTAGTAACTGAGCCAAATAAAAACATGGGTGTAGCTACAATGCAGGAGACATAATTTGGTAAATGATAATAAAAACCAGTAAGGATGGATTTGTTTGAGTCTATGTGAATGTATCTGTATCTGTGTAAAAATGACAGTATGGATACCTGTTATCCAGTGCCAGTGCTGTGAACCCCATCACAGCTCTGGCACTGGATTACAGGCACCCCGGGGGATTCAGCCCCTGTCAGAGCTCACAGCAACTCCTAAAGCAAAAACACATAAATAACAACAAGAATAATTACCATCACCATCCCCAGTTTGCTGCAAACTCGCACAGCAACCACACCAAGCACAGGCGAGGGAGACATGGGATCTGGGGATCTCGGAGCAAATCAAAACCAACACTCTCTTTCCTGGGAAGGTCCCAGGGCCTTTGTTATCTGCCTTCAAACCAGTATGATTCATCAGCTGTATTATGGGTGTTATTGCTGGCTGTGGGAAAGGTTCTTCTCATAACCCAGAAGTACAGCAGAGATAAATGCATTTTATATCACTGTTTCCCCATCCACCTGACATTTATGAGCAGCCTTTGTGTTGATCATTTCTTAACAGCTAAAGCAGGTGGAGCCCTCTCATTCTCTTTACTAAAGGCTGCTCTACGTCAGCCACTGCTCCAGATCCCACACCCCATCCCACCCCTCAACAAACACACACAAAGAATGCCACTAGCTGTCAATCATTTTAACTGACCCGGCCTCTCATATCCCATGAAGCCAATCATCAGTGATTGTCAGCTGGCAGGTCTATAAAGCCTGGTGTTTACCCCGTCTAGACATGCTGGGGGACTTGCAGCCATGGGCATCTGAGTGGTATATTGCACCCAGTTTAACCACAGATGAGAGCTCCACTGTCATTTAACACCGTAAATCAGCCCCTCGCACATAAACAGCTCATAAGAGTTTGGGTGTTGAGAAACCAATTTTAAGAGTAATCTGAAAACAATGTTTAACAGTATGAGAAGTTCGGCAGAGGAATTCCCTTCTGATCAAACGCATTAGTGCACTTGATTCCTAAGGCTAAACTCTGTGGTGCAATAAATCATTGAGATCAAGTAACAGTGTAGTTTCTGTGCTTCCCATTCCATGTGTGTTAGCATGTTGAGTAAACTGGCTTCATGGATGAAGTAAGACAAGGCAGGATTGTCCTGGATCTGATGTGAAGTGAACCTATCTTGCTCCACACCAGCAAACATTGCACCAAGGTGGACAGAGCTAAATTGTCACACAGTTATCTAAGCAAATAATAATAGTTCTTGCTGCGGGTAAAAGTGCTCTTCTCTCTGAAAAACAAATATTATTTCCCCCTTTAACTGGCGAAGCACTGACAGAGACATACTGTGCTAGGACTCTCCTCAGTGTTTCCATCTGAAACCTCACTGAGACCTCAATTTAACATGGCACACAGTGATGCCTGGAAAAAATTATGCCACCACACATATTATCATATTAATTACCACAGCGTATTTTAGCTCACCAGGAGGAGAAAGAATTGCAAAATAAAGAATCACAAAAATGAAAATGCTGTCTAACCAGAGGAATTTGTTTACACCAAAGTTATGAGGTAAGAAAAAAGTCAAGAAACACTAAGTTAAACAGTGAGAGAAGATTTTTCAAAACACCACATTTGGCTAATTGCAACATCAAGCCTGAACATCTGCTGGGGGATGGAGCTACGTGGGTGCTTTTCAAGAACACCGGATTTCTCATGCTGAATAAAAGGCTGCGACTGTATATTTCTACAAAAGGAGATAAAGGGGCCGGGAGGGGGAATAACCTCTTGGACAGCTGTGACAAGTCCATTAAACAATGTGGCTGCTGCTGCTGTTATGATGTCGACTGATAGCGTCTGTCCAGTCTACAGCCCCTCGACTGGAACCACAGCAGTATCACTAGAAGGAAGTGGACCTGTTATTGTTATGGCCTCAAAGGATTTGGGTGGTCCACATTCAGGCACACAAACACACACATATGAAGACAGACAAGAAGCACACGCAAATGCAACTATCCCAAACACTTTGATAGAAGCTCTCCAAACACCTGCAGCTTCCTATGAGAGCACAGACATGCAGTGCCTCCACCCAGACTGTTATATACAGGACTAATCTCTGGAATGCCTTTATTCGTGCAAGCAATGCAAACTATTTAGATTAAAAACATATACAGGGGGAAACATGCCTCACACTGCCACAAACACTACATACACTTAACGGTATGTCTAAAAACACATGCACACACATGCACATGGAGAGATATGCATCAGTCACAGGCTAATATAGTTTCCACAGTATAGGCTGTCAGTGGATCATGTGAGTTGGCAGAGATTCATCATGGCAAGCTAACATCACAGACCTGTCCAAACAACAAGTTCAACCTCGCCCAAGATTATCGGGACAGCGCTAATCTCCACACAAAAGACACAAAGCTGAGCACATTAGCATGACAAATCTGAAAAAACACCAATTTACTGCTTTTCACGGATCAGTCTTTGGTTACTTTTCTCTTAAAGTTTTAGCTCTGACATTAGTCCCATTAGTAGTCTGGTTAAGTGTGTGGTGACATTTTAGTGATGTACTAAAACCCTGTTTTGGTTTTGAAGTTGCTTCATTTAAAATACAATCCATCAGCACCCAGCAGAGTGAAACGTAACCGTATTCAGTTACCAGGAGAGAAACTCTAGACCTGAGAGGATACAAGTCCGGCACAGGAAAACACTCACCCACCCTCAGACAGACCAAAAGAGACATGCTCATATTGGCTTTAACAAACCATTACAGCCATCCTGCTCCCAGTTTGTCATGCCCACACAGAGGTATAACACACACAAGCTCACATGCACGTAGACAAATAGTGGCAATCAGTGGGTGGATGTCAGCCCCCAGACAGGAACTGCTCCCAGCATCGGTAGCGCAGCTCATAAATCACTGCACACATTGGGGTAATGATCCATTGAGAAAGAGAGGTGAAACTCGCCTGTAAAATACAATGCCCCTTTTAAAGGCCAAACCGCAGCATTCACGGCTCTGCCTCCTGTCTGGCAGTGCTATCATTAACGCCATTATCACTGTGAAAGGCACGGACAAAACCTCATCAAGCAGAAGCCATACACAAATATACCAGACTGAACTAAGATTAGATGTCTTGCGGTGATTCAGTGGAAGTTTTGTTACCCAGTGCCATACATTCATCAATTATTCAAATGTGAACTTTCAAGACTAAACCTCTGTGCTAAACGCCATGAGATCTTTCACCAATATACAGTAGCTAATGTGAGATTTGTACTCATGAGTGTTAACAGAAACAAATCAAACATTGATAGATTAATGTGAAAAAGGGGAAAGTGTAAAGTTGCCATGATATTGGAATGCCAGTTTAAATTAAATCTTAAATCAAAATTAAATATGTAATTACTTCCTTGTATCTGCATCTGTACTAACCTTGCCAAGTTGCACTTTACATCCATGTATGTCCAGATTAAACTTAGCCATTGCAGCACACAGTCCTTCATTATGGATGTTGGTGCAAAGAGGATACAAATACTAATGCTCAATGTTTCACACACATCTTCAACCCAACAGCCAAAAGATCTCTACAATCACAATTCGGAGATGGACACCGATAAGTGTCACCGGTTCAGTGTGTGGCAAAAAAAAAAAAAGTCTTGTTCTGTTTCGTTTACAGAAAATTATGATGTCCCAATGACATTTCACAAAAGGTCAAAGGTCTAATACCTTTGACCTTTTGGATAGAAATTGTTCATCATGTTATCCTATTATTGTGTGGATTTCTGTCACTATGTGGTGGTAACAGTGTTCGTGTCCTCAAAAATCTAATCAATGTACCCTTGAGTCCTATGGGACGTTTGCTCCCCACTTTAAGAAGCCCCCTCCAGGCAGTCAAGAGAGATTGGATTGACTGGAAGCAGGCAATATGTGTCCAGACTTGGCACAGAAACATTAAAGTCTTTATTCTTTATCTTTGTATACATGTCAAATATCTGGTTAAGTCAGCGAAAAAAGGAGCAAAAAACTATTTTTTCTCTCATGTTCAGAAAGAGGACACACTTGATTAATATATATTTTCAACTTAACTATGTATAAATAACCAAAATAATGAAAGTACTTAAAGTATCTTCAGTATTGTTCTTGTCTCATTCCATTGATCAAGAGTGTTTTTTGAACATTCCTGCAACGACTAACAGATTTTAATGAATTCAACACTTATTTTTTCTTAGAAGGAAATCTCGATAACTACTGAAGAAAATGTATTTCTTATGTTTTATATCCAGCTGGGTGCTGTTGTTAATAAACTGTGTGCGAAGGACCTTGATGCCTTGAGCAACTAGATCTCAAAAGTGACCTGAAACCTTCTGTTCATATTCTACGGATTTCCTCCATGTTAATTTAATCAATTATGTATTTACCTGCAATCTGTAGACTATCAGTTTTGCGCAGGAGAAGAGGGCCACATCCTACCTGGTAGCAATTTAGAGATTCAGACTGATTAGCATACAAACAACTCTTTGAGGGCCAATCATATAATCGGATTTAAAGGTGAAGTTCAAGGGATCCTTTATCCATGACAGCATTTCTATGATTGTACTCTGTGTGCCAGTTAGTGCAGCACAGAATCCACATGCCATCAGCCTTTTTCAACATACATCTGCTTAAAACATATACTATGACCTCTCAGCAAATCATCATCAGTCTACTTTATCTAAACAATTTCACACCACCATTACTTTACCACTGCCCCCTAGTGGCTGGTCATAGCATGACTTCACAGACTGTTGAATAGATGGGCCTGCTCTCCTCCTCAGCTTACCAGTTTCCACTATATGAAACACTCTAGAGAGATGTGGGGCTGTGCTGACAGTGTGTGAAGATGCCTGCAGCTAAAATCCAACAAAGGCTTCACCAAAATCCCTGTGGCACATCCTGAATTGATGCGTAAGTGACTTGAGCTAAACAGCAGAGTGGAAAAGGCCTTTTTTTTTTCTTTATCAGAAATAACGAACAGCAAAATTAAAAGAAGCAGTCTCCTTCACAGTATCTCCACGTAATAGCCAGGATAGGTAACATCTAGAGACAGAAAGTTCTCTCAGTGCTGTGGTCTGCGTACATGGTGTTCCCGATCACATGCTGAATATTCATCCTTCCAGGAAGACTCGCGTCAGCTCCTACCCAGTAAATCTTATCTTCTGTCTGCTCACTGTGAGCACTCTGAAGTTTCATCCTCTCTCTTTTCTCTTTAGCTCTTTTACATATGATGATCCGTGCTAAGAAATGTATTTTGATAAATACAGCCAGTTATGTCAACCTTGATAAACGTGTGCTTTTTTTTTTTTTTTTACTTTTTAACTGAACACATCTTGCTTTGGAAATGGTTTCCCTGCATATCCTGAGACATTAACTTGAGTTCAGACTAATTGGTTCTGGCATTAGCAAGCCAGATCTGGCAAAGCAGCAGCTTTTCAATAAACATACGTCAGGCTGTTGAGATAAAATGCATCACTGATGTTATAGTACATCAGAGGTGATGGACTGCTAAGACGAGCTGTCTAAACTCCTGATTAAAAGATTTATTGACAGCTTCGCTCAACAGCTAAGTGTCCTCAAGTTCAAGTTCCTGCCATCCTTTGCGAACACTGATTGGCTAATTTTAGGTGATATCAAATGGATTGTCCTAGATAGGCAACTCTTCAAGGCACTGAAGACATCTAGAAGGGTTTTTGTACTGCATCAACAGCAGTTAACATGTAAACTGTATTTTGATCCATTCATCTAGATGATTTTTCTTTTTATGAATTTAAGATGGCGGTCAAAGTAAAAACATTTAAAACTGTCCATACTGATACTTAAAGGTGGTCTTGAAAAGAGGAGAGTAAGTGAGCCTGAGGAGCAACAGAGCACAGGTGAACACATTTAGCCTGTAAGCTTTCACCTATGGGAGAACATAACATGTACTAAAGATCTTCACTCGGCTTCAGCTATGGTAGAATAAGTATCACCATATTTTGCACAACATTGTCCGGTATCAGCAGTAAACAACTGCACATAGTTTTTTGTTTTGTGGTTTATTGAACAGACTGAACATCACGATCAATAGTGGAGAAATGGATCATTAGGATCAGTGGAAAAAGTTTGAAAAGTTTCAAGGGGCATTTTAGCATCTTTTGACATGATTTTTGGCACAACTCCATGTCACCCATTGAAATAAAATTAAATTGTGGAAATTCAAGATAAAGAAGTCACAAAAGAGCAGGCCACAACCTTCAGAAACACTTTTCACCTACACTTAGAGAGACACCAAGAGAGTATCCTCTATTTGATCAACTTTGAGTGTTCCTGAGGACTGTTCTGCGTTTCTGAAGAACCCTTACACACACTCGACCTCAGGTACAACAATGATCTTTCTTTTGCTGTTACTTTCTCATTAACATGCCTTACACAAGGGGTGTAAACAGAGAAAGACAGACAAGTAGTTCCATGTTTCACAACAAACATGCATTTATAAAAAGATTTTCATTTATGCACAGTATTATTTAATATTAAGATGCGAAAGTGACTGTCTTAACATTGAACATTTGTTCTAAGCAATTTTGGTAGTGGGGCCCCTTAAAACTTGCTGGAAGGTGAAAATGTATATGATAAATAATTGGCATTTGTTTAAGTTGAATTAATGCATATGTAAATAAACTAGTAAGACTCCTTCCTCTCTGTATATTGGTGATGTATGCATGCAGCTTCAGTGCACATACTTAACATACGGCACTGCATACCATAGGTATACATGCAATAGAAAATAACAAGTAGTAATAATAAACGGACCAATTTCAATAGGGTCTTCGCCAGTCTTCGACTGGGCTCGGACCCTAATGACTGCATGCTTAATTAATTCTGCACTTACTTGGCACGTTTTCTTCTGCAGGTTCTTTCTGCTGGTTGGTCCCACTCTCCTGTCAGGTAAAAGAGTAGAAAACAGTTTGTTACCAACTCTGGAAGAATGATTTATAAACCATTGGCTCACGGCAGCACTCACTGTAGTGCAACTGGGCAGTGGAACAAGGGTACGTACATACACAGTTCTGGCTGAAAGACAAACACTCAACTGGAGGTCACGTTATTTACTAATAAATAATCGCTTAGAAGATCCCAACAAAGCAACTCCCCTAATCCCAATGTCTCTTCCCACTCCATGAGAAAGCTAACCATGAAACGGAAGGATTGCTTCAGTACAAGTGCTTCTTGGAAACACTTCAAAAGTTGAATGAAAACCCTGAATATCTCTGGCAAGATAAACAACGCAATGCAGTACAAATCAATTGGGGACATGACAACAGAACAGCCCGTCCCATCCATCCAGCGGTAAGAAGCAGTACGCCGAACACTGGGATTACTGTTAAGTCACAAAAAGGCCCCATGTGTGGACATGCAAGACGCACTGTGCTACAGCTAATGAAATAAATATGACTCCAAGTGGTCAATTTCAATATAAAAGGCAAAAAAATTGGAACGTTTTGGAATGATGCATAAAGCGATGGCAACCACACTCTGTCAATCACACTCAAGAGCTCCACAGACTGAGAGGGTGCCAATGAAAACACAGTGGCCTGAACCGCTTACCCTGAATCTGTGCCTGCTCTATGAATTGGGGGAGGGAAATGTGTCCTTAAGAAGGGCTCCAATCACTGTTTTCATTTATTCATGACTTTCCTCTAGGACAATAGCATATCCGTTAGAGAAATAAAAAGCAATATGATAACAGATGCCAGTGTTTTACAGCTCACTAAACAGCTAAATATTTGGTAAAGTCAGCAGTACTAAATAGAAGACAGCAGGATCCGGAGATTTGGAGACTAGCAAGGAAAGGATAGACGCAGCTGCCTGTGAGAGCTTGTAAGGTTTTTTGAATCAGCTTTGATTTGAGGAACAGAAAAAAGTTTCTCCCTTGCCTCCAGCAAAGTGTGATATATTAGTGGAAACGCTGACAGTGACTCATATTACAGAACAGTTAGGCACCCCATCTTAATTCCAACTGAACTCAGCCCAGCTGGAAAGTGACAATCTGCAATTTATCTCTGGGTGAGTTTGAGAAAAACAAAACTTTTAAGAGGAAATCTAAACTTTGAAATGGATTTCAATGGTAAACCTGATTCTAAGTTGCTTGGCACAGTGATGCGGCTGGTGGAATTGTAATAAGTGTATGGGTATTCTATTACCAATGAGGGGCTTTCTTAAACTGGATTCAACACCGGCTCATCATGTAGCAAAAGAGTGATCTGCATCTTGTTTAGGTCATAAAGCTAATTAGGGTCAAAAAATCAGGGCCACAGCTCATATGTCTATACAGCACCATACCACCAACAGAGAAATGTAAACATATCACTCTTTCCAAATAATATCATCTGCTTGTGCTTTTGTGATTTGTGGTGATCCCTTCTGTGATGGATTTTAAAATATTGTAGCAAAGAAACGAGGACTTGTTGCAGTAAGTGGGATGCTCATGTTCATGAGGGGACTCAAGGACATCTCAGTTTCTCAAGCTCACTGATGATCCTGAGGGAGAAAGCTACGATAGTAAAACACAACAACCACATATGGAACACATTGTGGGCAATTACAGTACAGTAGTTGAGACACTTATACAATATGTACACAGGAAAAGCCACAGCGTGCATCTAGGTCTAAAAGAGCAGGGGTGGTGTATGAATGCTGGTAAACAAGGGTTAGGGTAGAACAGGCTTCTCCGCACCGATATCCAGAACTGATTAGTCTGAGGGACATGTGAGACGCATTAAACAGATCAGTAACAGGTGGAAATGATGACGCAACAACAGAAAGGAAAACAGAAAGGTGTTTGTTGTTTGTTTCAGCAGCTTAACAACTTGTTGGTGAGAACTATATGGCCGATGACTTTCATTAGCATCACAGCATCTGTGCAGTGGATGGAGGTGTCACAAGTAAACGGTTAATTACTTCTAAAGTCAAGTGAGTTTTCTGTGCTCCCTGTCATGATCTTTACCTGATTTTCTTCAACGTGCTTGTGCATTGGAACAAACAGATGACTGTTTATTTACAGCCACTGTGGTCCTGCCGTCTAAATATTCATAAAGCCAAATGGGTCCCCCTCCACAAAATGAGAGCTTCCAGTCAGACCCTCTGGCCACACTGATTGAATCTAAATTCATAATGACAAGACAACCGCTCAGGCCACATTACAAATACGATTCTTTATAGACCGAGTTCTGAAAAAGCATTATCCCATTTCATGCACATGGTTCGAATCAAGGTGTATTGGCTGCATTCAGAGTGTAGTATCGGAAAGTTGTTATTTTCAGAGGCTCACGGGCCTCCTTTTCAGGGTCCATGTACTAAACAATGTAACTTTTTCCTGACCAAACATAGGGGAGTATCAGAAACAGACAGAACAGATTGAGTTCAGTGCAAAAACATGAGGATGCACTGCTGCACTCGATAGCACCGTGGCAGTGCAAAATAGTGACACTCGAGCCAAAGAACTGCTGCCAAATCCTGTGTAACACTTGGATCTTATCAAATTGTTGTGAACATTACTCTCAGGTTACCATAAACTGTGGAAGCAGAAAGCTATAGCCCTCAAACTTGTGTTTTTTTCACACCCAGGAAACCAAATATCTTTAGCCTCCTTCAGTCTGTGTGGACGACGGTGTTCACACGCTTGTCTCAGCTGGCTGGGTAATTGCTGAATATTGTTATCTGAGAAAGGAGCTGTTCACTGAGCGGAAAGTTCTCTGAGCAATTTCTTCAGGACTGCAATCAGAAATATATGTGATATCCCCAGGGTTAACTATGTAACCTGACAAAACAGTAACAGGCAAAACAAAAAAGCTGTGCCAACAAATGTTCTGAATTATGAGAGAAAAAACTATTACAACCAAAAGAGAAAGAGCTGATTGCGGCTGATGGTCTGCGTATGTAATGGTTCTTTGCACCTCTCTGACACTAACCATCAACCAATGTACAATTATAAGTGATAAACAAAAACAAAAAGGTCCAACTGGCTCAGGAACCTGATTCAAAACAGTCAGTTTTGGAAAAAGCAATACTTCCCGATCCAAAGAAAGGATGCCACAAATCAAAATATGGCGATTCAAATTGATCTCTCTTGTAGGCCTGTTGTTCTCCTTCTCCTCTAAAGCTTAGGGTCTCTTTCACCACTGACGCCTCTAGCTTTCCGCCACCACCAGGACAGCTAGCCAGAGAGACGAGCAGAGTAAATTACTAAACAGTTTGCCTGTCATATGATCATACTGCAAGCAATTTTCAGTGGAAAAATGGCGGTGAGACTGTTTTTGTGTGTTCACGAACACCCGCAGCTGTTTTTCCCATTTCTCCAGTGCTTTTCCTGACACAGATCATTTGGGCAGATGTACACTCCACCTGGGGTAGAGCTGACAACCAAAGCTCCCTTGTGCTTATTATGGATATATGAAACATATCCTGTCTGTAAGAACTATCAGGTGAAGGCTGAATTCACTTGAACAACGTCATCCCATCAAACGTACTCTAATCGTTGTCTAATCCACCTTTCCCAGGAGCTAAACACAAATATATACATGTTAACTGGAAGCACACATACTTACAATACCTCTAGTGTGCATGGAGCAGATGTTTACATATAAACGTGGGGATCTCGCTGAAAGCATCTGTTCTTTGAGTCCCTGTGATCCAAATTCCTTTCATCAGAAACAAGCAAGCCCAAGGATGTGTCCACCCAAATCCACTTCTTTCCTTAATATGCCCTACATGACCTTTCATCCTCCTCCAACAACCCTCATATTACCCTGCCAACCACCCACCTCTTCATCAGCAGGCTTCTGTGTCCCCTCCACTGATGCATCTAGGGGGACTCCATGACTGTCTAAGCCCATTATAGGGGCTCCTGAACCCCCCATACACACCCACAGATCCCACAGCCCTGTGTGGGCCTTTGGAGCCACGGGGCTGACATGTGGAAGCAATCACAGACGAGAGAGATGAAATGATATATTGAACTAATACAAGGATGGATCAGTAATGACCGAGATCTAATGTCTAATCAAAATACATTCACTCATCACAAGCAGTGATTTCATGGGTCTGGGTGTATGTCTCACAGGGGAGGCCCGGGTCAGAAATGACCTGGATCAGGTTTCTTATCATAACACATAGATGTGAGTGCCTCCATTATAAATATCAACCAAAACTACTGTTCACACAGACTCTCGCCACTGCAATGATGCCATCCCTATAAAGAAATTATAAAGATAGATGCAATAAGATGTCTACATATGAAATGTGTTTGCTTCTTTATACTAAACTTAAAACTTAGCAACTATCGGCTAAATCACAATATGTGAACAAGGCCAACTTGCATGTCTGGCACATCAATGACTCTTAAGTAGGAGTTTTGTTCGGCTGAGTCAAATGCTCTAAAGGCAGACCATCATGCTGAGGTACACAGGGTTTGGATAATCATAGAGGTTAAATTTTTGATTAGGTTCCAGGTTTTTAAGATTTTAAGCTCTGTGTCTAACAAATCTTTATTTTTTTTTATTAGCAGAAAGCACTACACCAAACATTCAGACAGTTCAGATAAATAGTGCAGAAAATATGTAATCTAACTGGAATAAATCAGGAATTTTTTACAGTTTTTTGACCTTTAGAATAAATGCTGGTTATGCAAAAACCATTGTTGCTGACGGAAAAGTTACATTCTGGGAAATATGATGTTTCACTTTCTTGCCAAGAGTTAAATGAGAGGATCAATACTGTTCTTGTTTTTCAGATAAACAGACACTGCAGTCTCCAAGGTGTTAGCTTAGCATAACATAAACACTACAACAGGAGCAAGCATTTAGTCTGACTTTATAAAAATGTAAAAATATCAAAGAATTTTTGTGTAAAAACAACATTATGACAATCTTATATGCCAGACTATTTCTTGGCTAGGGCTCTGTTCCTAGTCGTTTTGCTATCTGGCCTTTAGTTGTAGTGTTACACCTCAGAGACAGATATGAGTGGTAACTTGGCATGAGAGCAAACTGAAATTCTGAAGACTGACATAAGATTGATATTAGATCCAGATGGATTTCAACAAGGAGATCTGATACTGCACTGAGATTAGATAAAATGCAACTAAAACCCCAACTGTATACAATGTCTGTCAAGCTGCCTCTACAATGACCAACCTGACATCAATGTCACTGAATGTAATACTGCAACTAACACTGATGTACATAAATAACTCAACATTCCTGTATTTTGAATGCATTTTCAAGCCACGATTCTTTGAATAATAAACCACACCAGGGATGGACTGGGACTAAAAAAGAGGGCCTGGAATTTTTCCAAAATTGGTAAAATGTTAAAAAAAAACCCAACATTGTCATTGATTGTTTAACATGAATGCAATGCTTGAGAATTACCCTCAAATCCTATTCAATATGTCTTCATTTCACACCCTTCAACTAATCAAACTGTTCTATTATGTAACCAATGACTGTTCTCGGGCTACTTTTAATTAAGCTATCCCATTTTGGAAAAGAAAAAAGATGATTAAGTTGTTTCTAACATATCAAACATGACATTAATTAAAAGGAAATGAGAGAAATAACTGCAGAATACCCAGAATCATGGCATTATTTGATTATTTTCCATTTTTTTGTTATTGGTTTGTTGTTTGTGGTGTTTCACATATTAACAATGACAGCCCCAAACAAGTCAGGCTGGAGTAAATTGCAGAAATCCTCATCATCATCCGCATTCTCCTCATCATCAGTGAAAGCTTGACTGGTTAACGATGTCTCACTCATATGTTCTCATCTGTCCCTGCACTTCTAGGATCGCACACTCTTCTTTGTGTTTTTTTTCTCAAGTTCTGTGTCTTTTTCCCAAGTAATGAATCATGTGTTGGCGTCCCCTGTTGTTTTAGAATTAATATCACTTATCAGATTTGTCTTCTGATGACCACAAAGGCCACAGACAGGAACTGTCAAACAGCCATTTGCACAGTCACATTTCAGAATTCACATTATCTCTATTGAAAATCTCTGTTCAAGAACCAAAGCCTACGCTACATTTCATTAAACCAATTTTTATCTGAGAATACTTAACCAGTGCTATCATTATCATGTGCTTTAAAGAAAAATTGGAATGAAAGTAAATGTCCACTCTTCAGTCTGCCTCATCTATGCTTATTAGCTAAATAGCTTACCTCTAGCTAAATGCAGGAAATACGATTTGGCCTGTGGCTAGAAAAAAATAGCACTGCATTTTTCCCCATTCTAACTGAATACAGGGTAGAACTGCTCCAAAATGAACTTTGAGATGTAAATCTACCATTTATAAACTTCAGACACAAGAGCAACCCAATTTCTCTTTCTCCCAAACATATGCAATACGCTAATATGGAAGAAATTATCTTTAATGACACAAGAGGACCCTTGACAGGATATTCAACACACACACACACACTCACACACACACACACACACACACACACACACACACACACACACACACACACACACACACACACACACACACATTCTCAGGAATCCAATGTCATGTTTCTGTCAATGTATTTTCAGGTAGCACTCTCTGCATGGTGAATGAAGAATGTTTCTGAGGAAAAAGACAAAGACAGAGCTCTTGCTCCTCATTCCTCTCCCTGGTATTATCTCTTTGACAGCAATTGATCCTTACACATCAATTACAGCTTTGTGACCCAATTTTTAAAATGCTTTCAGCAATTACAACCTCCTCGAACAATTTACCACATTCTCATTCCACTTTGGGGTAAAATCAATCATAACTTTAATTGCAGGTTGTAAACACTGATGTTGTTGTGCATGTTTGCAGAGGACTGTTGAGAAGTCTGGAAGAAGAAGGCAGGATGTGTGATGAGTGATTACTATGTTCTATGTGGTACCACATGATATATGATATATAATTTGGAGAAGTGGGTTAATGAGATGATAAATAACAGGATTTATAATAAATCCATGTTATGTGTTTGTCAGAGCCATGTCTACTCATATTAGGTGGCAACTTGTTAGAATGAGGGGAGACCCCCCCAAAAAACACCGGTCCTGAGTGTTGTTGTGGGTAAATTCTTTACAATTTAAAATTAGTTTTACAAAATATATTGGAGGGTAATATTAGTATGCCCAGGAAAGAGAGAGTACTTCAACTAACATTTATTATAATTATTATTTATTTATTATTAACCAACATTTTATTTCAATATTCTAACCCTCACAGTATACATTTTGTGATAAGCATGTTAAGCCAGGTTAGAAACAACACATAGGTGAAAACAAGAAATCGTGTGTGTGTGTGTGTGTGTGTGTGTGTGTGTGTGTGTGTGTGTGTGTGTGTGTGTGAGTGTGTGTGTGTGGGTGTG
>JAOWBC010000049.1:17364199-17381969 GCA_028566105.1 Hypoplectrus providencianus | reverse complement strand
GTGTGTGTGTGTGTGTGTGTGTGTGTGTGTGTGTGTGTGTGTGTGTGTGTGTGTGCGTGTGTGTGTGTGCGTGTGTGTGTGTGTGTGTGTGTGTGTGTGTGTATTGGTGATCCAGAAGAGCTGAAACAGATGGCGGAGAATTAGTCTAAAAAATGAATGCTCTGTCTTAAATCTCAAACAAACACACACACACACACACACACACACACTTTACAACGATGACAACAACAACAACAAAATGCACCTGGGGTAATACTTTAGCCATACTGCAAAGCTTTTACACATTATCACAGTAATCTTTGATAATAAACACTACATTTTCTTTGTAGTTTAACAATGATTTGCAGCTCGGATGTTACACTTAATTCACTACAAACTGGCTAAATTCTGTGAGTTCACTCAGTGCAGGCTGTGGAGTTTTGTTAATCCTTCAAGTTTACATCAGATTTCTCCTCGGGCCTTCTGAGGGCCACTGCCAGCCACACTCACTTCATCATGTTACACAGCAGTGACAACACGGCCTTTGGGTGTTTCCTGATCTTGTCTCTCACTCTCTAATTGCACTAAACTATTGCTGAGCCAAGACACAGCTGGGTACAACAACATTCACCTCATGTTCCTGGGCTGAGTACGGATCGAGCCGAGTGGCGCAGGCAGGGCGGATCCTTGAAATAAAAAAGGTTCTTGTTCAGCACTGATTGCAAAGATAATTATCAGAGCTGGAAGGCGATGAAGCCCCCTGCCTTTTCTCCACTCCCCTGTCTTCACTTGTATCATAACCATGGCACAAACCTGAGCAACTGCACTGGGCCCTGGACCTGAACCCCAAGGGCTCAGCCAGGAGACAGCCTCAGCTGAGAGGTTCACATCACATCCTCCTCCCTGTATTTCCTGTGTTTTCCAGCTTAAACAGTGCTTTTGATTTATTTCAGTGTGAGAGGTTTAATGAGGATCTGCTTCTAGTTTTCTCTTCTCTCGGTTTTGCCACACACTTTCTGGAGGCCATTAAGGAAAACAAAGAGAATGACATGAGTTGACGCGTTGCAGCAGAGGCATGAAGGTGCTGAGAAACTGACAGCGTGTCGGAGGGACGAGGACTTAAAGTCCAAGAGTCCCACTCCTGGCAATCTGATGGACTGGGAATTTAAAATAATGATCCTAAATATGTCAAATTAATAAATCTCAATCTTTTCCAGATATCTCCATAGAAGCCAGAACTTTAGACCTTTCCCAGGAGAAATCACTGGCATGTGGGGAAGAATTTTTTTAATAGAGAGAGAAGAAGATGAACATAGTAATTTGCATGAGCAATGACAGTTACCACAGTTAGGCTGACCAAAACCTCCAACAACAGGAAATCCACAGAAAGAGTTTTGCTGATGTTTACTGTGAAATTATTTCTTTAAACTGCAAGTCAAACACAATAGCAACTGGTGCTATCCATCAAAAAATTGCTGAAAAAGAAACAGGATTTAAATGAGCTTGAACATAATCGTGCTTCAGGAAGGGCTTTCAGAACATAAGTCAATCAATCACTTCCATCCATCCAGAGACAAGCAGAAAGCTATAAAAAAAAAAAAGAAAAGTTATACCACATTTCGATTCCCAAAATCAGAATAAACCATTTAGAGCACAAAGCGCAGAAAAGAATGTTTTCTCACACAATGTTCAGCGATTTCAAGAACTGCATTATTCAAATCAATTCAGAATTGGTAAAAAAAGGAACACAAAACTTTTTTTGGCTTCCTGTTCTAAAGAATAACTTTCATAGGAATGAACAGGGCCCAGGCCTCCAGCAATGTATCCATTTCGCTTGTACTCACGCCATAAAAGTAAAGCCTTCTCCTCTCCTTCCAGGAAAACATTTGCAATATATGAAGACTTAAACAGGCTATTTTCTTGTGAAACTATTCCAATTCATCATTTTTATCCATTGCTCCCACTCTCTCCCACCTCTTCACCGACCCTCACACGCGTGATACGAATATGGTGACAACTACAACAGGCAAACAGGTGCTCCAAATATATATGTTAAAATGCAGAAAATTACAATACAAACAAATTACATCTGTTAAAACAAGTGAAATTAAATTCCTCACTAATGATGTATAAAGTATCTTTCAGCTTGTATTTGCAAAGTTAATTAGCTGACAGTGACTATTAACTTTACAGAGAATTGTAATGGTTGATTTTCTTTTATGAAAGTATTGCTATTCTAATCATCTGTCAGCTGTTATCCAAACACCTGCCATCAGTGGTATACACGCAGGTTTCGTGATGGTGGCTGGGCCTTAGATGATTCCAAAGTCATGCTGAAATTAAAAAATCATGCAGTAGATCCTTTGCTGTCCTCCTCCTCTTCCCTATCTCCTTGTGTAATTCTTCCACAGCCATAAAATCTGTCTTAATCCACCTTTCCATCCAAAAATCCTCTTGTTCACTCCCCGACTGACTGCACTATCGGGGAAAGGTCTTTATCTCCTTCTAACACTTGTCTGGAGTCATACATGCTGAGTCATTCTAGTCCTGTGGATCTCCCCATGTGTTGGCTTTCTATGAATGTGAAAACTCATTATCTCTCTATGCTGCTGTCATTTATCCAGTCTTTCTAGCCAAAGACATATTTAAACACCGAACAAGGCTTCTCTGTCTCTTGTCCTCTGGTGACTTTGGTGGCAGGCTGTCTCGTGCAGACTGGGATTAAGTGAGCCAACGAATGGCTTGGCTCGAGACTCTGTGCTTATAGTACAGGGCACAACCCCAGGAGACTTTCTGCTGTATGCTAATAGAACTACAGGAGGCCAAGAGCTCACTTTATGAAGCCTCATAAACACTCAAAAAAACACAATAAAGCACGTCTTTCTGCCCTGCATAACACAAAAACAAACTTTAAATAATGTGAACCAGCCCCACACACGCACACATATGCACAGTGACGCTCCTGCATGCTGATAGGTTAATGTGTGAATCTAACCAGAGATGGTGGGATGCAGTGTCAGACACTGGTTTTCAACAAATCCAGAAACCGATGAGTCCCTGTTTTTCTGGGCTGACCTTCTGGTGCAGTTGGATTGGAGGAAAACATGCTTGGAGTTATCAACCATTTATGGCTCCAGACAAAGCCTTGTACCACATGCCACATCTGGCATAATCATATTTTTAAGCATAACAAAGATAAGAGGAGGTAAATCAAACACAGCCTTTCTGAGCACTTACAATACTGCTTAATGAAAAGCGAATTGGAGTTTCCTTTCATCATGTGAGAGCTTTCTGGCGTTAACAAACAAGCAGTTTCTCCCATGGACTCAGATTCGGCCTCAGTCCAAACTGAACGACCTCTCTCAGTCCCTCATGTCTCTGAAAACAAAGGACCATTCTGGCATGCTAAAACTCACAAAGTGTGAACAAAAATACGCTGCAAGATGTTGTCATTTCCTTCTCTGACCTATACCATAAGAACAATACATGTCTTTCAGACTAAAGTTATCCTTACTATGATGCATGTTTATACAGACGTTATCAAGCTGGATTTTTCAGGGAGTTCAAATCTGCCATTTGCCAAAAAGCATTCCACAATAATGAAAAAGACATAGCTGAGGCTAAAGACACACAGTGTCAGGTACACTGTTGTATTGACAAAAAGGTCAATGTAGTTGCTGCATATTTAGCCTACTATTCATCATCAGCCTGCATAAGAGTGATACTGTATGACAGTCTTCCCTGGAATTTTGTTATATAGACGGAAACAGTGTTGATCTTATTAAGTTTCAGGCAGCATAACAGCAGGCTCTTAATAACTTGTGATGACATTACTCATAATGGGATTTGGTGCTAATACAATGTGTAGCAGTCACTTGCACAAACAGACCACAGAGCTCATTGTATAAATGCTTCTGCTTCAGACGTTTAATATCCAGTAAGGTTTTATGTTATGGCACCGTGGCTGAAAAAAGTCCCAGTTATCCAATACTTGATTTCTTGCAACCAATCCACCCACCATTAAAACACCACAACATACACCAAACACTTAATCATAATAATATCTAAACATAAATATCATCCATTCAAGAGAAAATAAAAGGAGAGCACCCGTACCTCATAGCACAGGTAGTGAGCACAGGCAGGTCATCAATGACGTTGCAGGAGTTTTGGAAACAGAGGACTATTTGGATGATTTTTCGGCCTTTAAGTCATTACCGTTTTGATAAAATGTGTGACATCTAAATCCATTTTGGAATCTTCAAACTTTTTTTTTTTGTATGTGAAGCATGACAGGAGCTCTTGGCATAAAGCACCTGCTTCATTCTTCGCATTAAGACGTTTGGTAAGCTGACAGCTGAGGCACACTGTGTGCCAGAGTGCTATGAAAAGCCTAGCACAGCATTTGAACTGAGTTGGATTGGTTTTAATGTTATTATAAGCGGCCAAAATCAAGTAAACATCGTAAAGAGAGCAGCAAAGATCAGGAAGCACCTCGTGAGCCCGTCAAAATCAGTTACCCCTCTCACGTCATCACGTCCTAAGTTCACCTCCAGTTCAGCGACGTAATGCGCACTTCAATTAACTCAGACAAGAAAATGTCGACTTACCTTCGACGATAAAGTTAGAGGCATTCAAGCGAAGGTACAAGCTGTCAACTTTTACAGCTTTGTTTTTAGCAAAGTCGTTGACCAGGAAGCATTTTGAAGCCGCTGTCTGGATGAGTTTGTACCCCTCCTCTCTCTCACATCTGGTCCCTAAACTGAAGGAGTACCTCCCATCCACGCAGCTTCAGCTGTACTCTGCGAACCCTCTCCTCACACTTTTCACTTCTTTTTCATGACTCAAGGGATTCCCTGCTGGTACTTACTGAATTATCATTCGTGCCTTTGAAGCCTTAGTTGTAAGAAATGGATATTCCTCAGACCGCTATTTCCAGGTGACATAATCGCCAGCATTCAGCGCGTGCACGGCTTTTCAAAAGAAGGCTCGTGCATGCTGATGCTGGGTAAGGTAACGTAAAGGTTCATTTAAAAAAAAAAAAGGGAGAGCTTATGAGTACTGGACTATACAGACATATCCATACATATATAACATCATTGTACTTTTTCTACCACGAACTTGTTTTTTTTTCTACTTATTATTTATGAGGGGTCTAGAAATCAAGTTTCAGAAAGATTTAGTGAACAAAATAATATCTCTTAGTTGTGAGGGCAACATAAAATTAACATTTAAATCTTGGTTGGCCGATTTATAGAGTTGGAAAACCTACATTTTCCAATAAAATATAAATTAAACATAAAGTTAAACATTTTTTGAGTAATGTATCCTAATTTACTGCTGGATGGAAATTCCCATATACAATATTGTAATATATGTTGATTTCATATCAGTAAAAGACTTGACCTACTGCATCACCGTCATACAATATCATACGATATAAATATTATAATCTTCATGCTGATATATACATATTTACTGCTGTAAAAGTAATACATCAAGTCATATCCAAAGAAAAATAAGACAAAAGATAAAAGAAATGATCTTTATGCAGTTTGTGATGTTTTTATTGAGCAAACAAAAAGACAGATTATGGGCCATAGCTACAAGATACCAAAAACGTACATCAAGCAGCCCTTTCATTTTATAATGCATATAACAACAGTCATGATGCTCAGCTTCTCTGGACTTGCTGTCTTATTTAAAAGTAAAGCCACACATACACCGAGAACACCCACAACCACAATAATTTATGTCTATAAAGCTAAATATTCTGCACTTACATGCAGCAGGAAACAATCAAACAACAAAGATGTTTCTAAAGGCAAAGATTGCATGCCTTGCTCATGACCTTTTGAAATATTCAACAAGACCAAAAAGCTGTATACCCTGTAGACTGTGACACCATGCTCTGGTGTAATCTTTCCACTGGCACAAGACGGATAAATTCTGCCTGTGGGGAGCTTTGTTTCCCCAAGATTAACAATTGCTGATTTATGATACTGGAGACACATTCTGTTTGGACATTTTTGCTCCAACAAATATGTGCACTCATCTTTACACATCCTGAGATAACTCCTCCAGCCTTGTAAAAAGTTTAAGCGGAGGAAATATTGCAGCCAAATCAACAGCCAGGCAAGCTGCAGAGGTTAGTACTCGCATGTTGAAGCGGATGCCAGCAGAGCTGCCGTCACTGCAGGGGAACACAGAGCTGCTGAGAGAAAGAGAGAAAAGATACTCTGCCTGGTCTCCTTCCATCACTCCACTCCTTCTCCTCAAACATGCAGCATGCTTCCAAACAATCTCATCTCTCCATCTATCATTCATTTGTGTTTTCAGCAGGTTATCTTAGAGGCAGCGAGAGAGGGCCCGTCGCTATGGAAACCACTCCAGCTCCTGGATGGAGCCCAGGGTTGTAAAAGTGAACAGCAAAAGGCCGTTACGAGCAGGGTCTGTTCCCATCCAAGTCCAAGATTTAATGGAGGGGGTCACTGAGGGAGAGACAGTTGTCCGAGCCAACAATTTAACTTGGCTAGATAAAGATTATTTTTAAACCAAGGACCCACCAGCCTATTCTACTCAGTTTTAGCTCTGTGCTGTGTATAATTTTTAAAGAGAATACATGGAGATTAACACGGCTTCCAAAGAAGAAAGAGGAAAACACAAGTTGAGTGGGAGAAGGAATACGTAAGAGAGTTGGTTAGGGGAATGGAGAAGATGAGGAGTGTAAAGGGGGTCAGAGACAGCAACAACAGACTGAAAGGAAAAAAGAGGAAGCAGCCAAGACTGTGGATGTTGTTTTATCAAGTTCATTTTGTCGCCTGGTTCTTTCCCCCACTCCAAAATACACCATTACATCACATGGAGCATGGGAAATTTCTCCAAACCAACACACAGCCTCAAAGTGTCTCACTTATCTCTTTTATTGCTGACTGCAGATATTCATCATTAGCCGAGCATCAGTCCAACACAACACAACATCACATTCTGTGTCTTCACTGACAAAACAGCAGAACCATGCAGTGACAGTGTGGATTTTGAAAAAAGGTTATTACAGTTCAGACACTGCTATAATGAAAACATATTAATTAGTGCTTTGACAAAAACCTTAGCTTAAAAGTTTATTTTGTCAGGACTGCTAACAATACAGTAGCCTAATCATATGGTTATTGAAGTTGACATGATACACATTTACTTCAAAATAGTAAATAAATAAGCTCAACATGAAACAAGACCTCAAAACCAAACTATCATTTCACACTCTCTTCAGCTGTCTATTCGCAGTGGATGAAAGCAAATTCATGTCTTCTGAAATCTTTGAAGCCATTTTGATGACCACGGTTGATGAAAATAAAGAGAAAATACAGAGAAACCAAAATAAAAACACACTTTTATGGCAACCACAAACATGTTTTATTCACATGAATGTATCTTTCACAGAGACAAAACTGGGGGGAATAAACAACTTCAAGGTTTTCTTGGTTTTCTACAAGCAACTTGTACTGTCTACCACTGGCACCATCTCTTCTATTTCATGGTCTTCTACCTCCAAAATTAAAGCTCCCCCCAAAATTTCGGCATGTTACAATTAGATAAATCAAACAAACAAACAAAGCTGTGTGGCTAAGCAATATGAAAACAAGAAGAGCAAAGTAGAGGAAGGCAGGGCTTATAGCCGGGAGACATAGTATGGACCAAATCGTGGAGAGTGACAGGAAACCAAATTAATTACAACCAAGAGCTGTGCTCAGCTAAATCTACTTTCCACTGCAGTCCACCGTGACAAGAAAAGACAAGAAAAGGAGCACAGTACTGGTTGTTTGAGGTGGGATTCAGGGTTTTACAAACCCTCATGGGGGTTTCGGGGTTAGCCAAGCAGCTTAACTCCAAATAACTCCACTATTTTCCAAAGTTGATGTAAACAAGTGTGTGTGCTGATGAAGTGGCAGGGTGATGGTCTGCATAAGCAGCATCCTCCCTGGATAGACAATAATCCCACTGTGTATTCAGTGGTGGGCCAGGTCCTTCTGGTGATGAAAACACCAGAAAGACCACAGTTGATTCTGAATCATGGTCTTTTCAAGTTCTCTGTGAACATTTCCACACTTAGACATCTGGTTGGCAATGAACTGCGGAGTTTGCAGGAGAAAACAATAAAACAAAATAAAAATGCTTCTTCCCTGTGTTTCATCAGTCACGTTCAGTACTGATTAAAAATGCTCACTGACTTTATTGCTCGTCAGACTGTGTGCATTTGTGGACCTCTGGGATTCGTCAGGCCATGCTGTGGAGTTATGGGCACTGTTGAACCAGACTTGGTTCTCAGGTCGCCACAGAGGTGACAATCTGGACCACTTCACCGTTTTCTCCCTGGATGGCACCTTGGATGGCCTCTTTCACCTCCATGTCTGCCTGCAGGGCCGGGGCCAGCTCAGCCGCCTGGGACACAGGAGAGAGAGAGGAGAGAAGAGGTGATAATTAGGAGATCTGATGTAGCATCCTGCTTGAGCTGATCAGTGTAATTACGAAAAATCTGTAACACAAGTGTGTTCCCTGTGAAGTAGCAGATGCAGACCAAACCTTGCTGTAGCCCCTGCCCCTGTGTCATTGTGGGAGACAACCGCAGTGAAAGACCGAAGATGGAAGGAGCAGAGGAATGACAAGAGAGATTAGAGAAGAGATATATCAGAGAGAAGAAGGACCATGAAAAGAGGCAGCGTGACAGGTGGAGAGAGACTTGACAAGTGATGAGCTATTTGTATTTTAATGCTCTCTGACTGCATCTTTGGTCGGTGTCAGACAGAGCGAGGTATTGTATGGGTAAAAACCCCTCAAACGATGAGAGGTTCATGACTCAGTCCTGGATGATGACCATGAAGAGTGACTCACTCCTTCCTCAAATGCACGCCAAAGGTTCCCTCAAACACACCTGCAGCATTTAATCCTCCCTCTAGCCCAGCATGCTGTCACTAGACAACAGCATTGAATGGAGCACAGCTGCACCACAGCAGCACACACAATGCAACAACAACACATGAGGCTGACACACTGTAACCACTGGCAGTAAAGAGGCCAAGTAAAACTCACATGGATCTGTGTTTTTCACTGAGCATTTGAAATATTGGACATGTTGAACTGTCACAGCACGGTCCTTGTTGTACATTTGGAAATACTCATGGATAATGGATCCACTGCTTTGAATTGTTATAATCAAACTGTTTTGGCCTTTTTGTAAGAAGTGTGGTTTAACCAGGAGACCTGGGCTGGAGATAAATCAAGTCGCGACAAAATTGAGCCGCAGATCATCACAAACTTGCAGAAATGCCTTGGAATGCAAAAAATATAACTTTATGTTTCCCTACTTCATCTAGTTTGGGTAATGGAAACTATTAAATAAAGAGAGAGGAAAAATGCAGAGATAAATAAATACAAAAGCCTAAGTAATTTTTCAAGAACTTGTATAAATGTTACCATATGTCTGGACACAGATGAGAGCAATTCGCTCAATTCAACACATTTCAGAAAATGGGAAAAAGAACAGCGCTAACCTTCCTCTGAACTTTGAACTGAAAGCCAGCGATGTTTACACTTAAAGACATCAAAACCCAACTGTGATAATAACCCACCCTGTACCAGACAGGCCAAGCCAAGTGTCTGCGCTCACACAGACTTTACCCAGCGTTTCTCTGCAATATGTCTTTACAGTCACGTTTGAGTATAGGTTTCTACACGAGTCTAATGCCGTGTTCACACCAAAAGCAAATAACATTTTCTCCACTGGTTACTTGTAACTTGTCAAGTCTGCTCAAAAGACAAGAAAACAAGTTAAATGCCACATTTCTAATTGGAGTTTCGATGGATCAGGGTGTACTATCCAGGAAATCTAAATGGTGGCAGGCTTTCACAATGTAAGGATGGACCTTAAGTCATTTAAGGCACACAAAAAAGAAAAGGAAACTCTTGTTGAAAATACTAGGTTTATCTAGGTTTTTATAATAGGTTTAGCACCAACCTACTTGTTTCATTCCATCTTTGAGCAAACTCCATGAAACCTGAATGCTGATGACTGATCAGACCCCTGCCTACTTTGTTGATTTCTGTCAAGATCTGTGTACCATCAAACATTTGGAAAAAATGAGGTCTTTTTAGACCTAAAAATCCATTCAAACAAATCAGTTGAGTAAACAAACAGTTTGATTGCTTGCTGCGCCAAGCAACATGGAGCACAGACCTTGGAATACAGTGTAGTGGGGTGGCAATCATTTGTAACCTTGCTGGAGTCTATCAGTTTGTGTATGATCCACACCCAAAAGAATTAATCAATATAGGATGTTTCAATCACCAATATACTCAAAGGGGCAAGCAACCAATTACCTAGACAACTACAGACAACAAAAGGACAACAAGAGAGGAACAATGAACAGGGTCTCACTAAGACAGAAAAGATTTAACTTGAAAATCCCCAAATCTGGTGCATGGCTGCCTGCAGAGAGATCTATATCAGGATAGGACTGGTATGTTGCACAGCCATAAATCATTGCAAGTTCTCTCTGTTTATACTATAACAACAAAACAAAGACTCACATCGGGACCAAGCGGTACCAATTTTAGCATGGGTCTAGAGGGAAAAAGGAACAGTAAGGAGAACATGTGATATTGAACATATTTTGGGAAAAGGCAGAGAGAACAATGGAAAAGTGTGGTTCTTTTATAGTCCTCACAGAGTTACACTGACCACTTCAAAGACCACGATGCCGTTTGCCTGGGCACCATCCTGATTCCACATGTGTCTGTTCCTTAAAAAGCTTGATCATCAAGGGATTTAAGGCGTGTCTGCTAATTACTACTCTTCTCCTTGTCGGACTCCATCCACTCCACTTTATTATGTTAAATTACTGTTTGTCCAAACACCCATCATAATGACTGAAAGCTGAGTGCTTTTTATTTGAGCAAAATAATGACAACAAGGGAAAAAGCAGACCCATTGTACCTGCAAGTAGTTAAGCTAAATTGCAGAAATTACACTCATATTTTCATTTCAACATTACAGTGATTATAAATGAAAGATTACAGGATATATTCTGCCTCATTATGAGGGTTATCAAACCATTATAGTTTAAAATAAGGCAGGTGTCAGCTCCAGCAATCAGAAACTTTGGCTGCTGGTCAGCTCCTTTTTTCACAAAAGTAGTGAAAGAAAAGAATCATTATACAAGGGAAAAAGATATTCAAGAATACCTAAAGTTGGGCAATATATACAAAGAAAACAAATATGACATCTGTTTTAAGTCGTTATTAAAATAATTCAGTATAGAAAAATAATGGCCATTTCTTTGAATAAACATGGTATCAACTTAGAGCTAAAGTATGATTCACTTTATTACCAGTTCTGTTATCATTTATGAAACTGTCAGACTAAACTGCTCCCACATATTTTCACAACAAACAGCAGCAATTTTCTTAAGAACAAAAAACAGTTTGCAGGCTTTAACTTCAAATTGGATTGTTGTACAGTGTTAAACGGTGCTGGCAGGAGCGTAAGGGGTCCATCGAAGCGTTTATGGCACGGGGGTGTGCACGTTATTGAGTCATCAGTATAAACTATTAACAAATACATTGAAAAGATAACTGGTCTGTTTGAAACATCAAAGGCAGAAAACTCTGTAAGCAACATTAAACAAACTATTCGTTCTGAACATGGTTCCAATGATCACTTTGTACGAAAAAAAACAACCAAAAAAAACATCAAGCTTCACCAATAATTTAGTTTCCTGTGCCACAACTGGAAGGCTGATGTTAGAGGCAGAGCTCTGCAGGACAGGTTCTGCAAGTTGAAACAAATCCCTTTTGGATTCATATCAATTGTTTCTGGCTTGAGGTGGTGTAGTGTTTTTTTGATTTTTGGAATGAAAACGTTTGAAATAAGCTGTTGATGTACTTCTCTTAATGTCTGGCACCTTTACCAAAAACAGTATTTACTTCCACTAGATGCCACAGACAAATGAAAAAGTGACTAGTTCAGTGGGAACCTGGCATATTTATAACTGATGAGTTATAATATAACCCTGTAGTGCAATGCAATTGTCCAAAAACTAGCATATCTGCCATAGCTAGGATATATGTAAGTTAGTAATAAGTAAACTATCAAATCCAAATTTCGTGTCTTGGTATAAAATTTGAAAAATATATTTTTTTTTTCTTGAAAGAAACAAAAGTTCTGGCTATACATTGCAGTTTCTCTGTTCTTTTAGAACTTCAGAGTACTAAAATAAGCAAAATCATGGGCCTTGTATCTTCGGGCCAAGCACAGAGTATACAGATTAATGGTATCACTGAAGGACATTTTCCTGATCTGCAATACGTACTTCAGATTTAGGAAAAGTGGCAGGGAACAGTTATGTATTATGGATTTCTTCAAAAACAAACACATGTAGCAGGCCTGATTTAGATTAGCACTGAGGTCTGTTTCACCTCAGTAAATGCATACTCCAGCACTTGGGATGTTACCCAGTTACAAACAATCTGTGTCTGTTTACGACTGTATAAGAGCCTGGAAGAGATGTGTTTCTGTGTGTGTTGTTTTACCTGTACGGCAGCTGTGTGATCTGCAACGGGGGCTAGTTGGACGTACTGCACTTGGATGTCAGGGGGGAGGGGGGAGCCCTCTACTGCTGTGGCCCCGCCGTCAGCTGATGCCACTGCTATGAGCTGAGCCCCACGCAGCACCTAGGATAGACAAGCAGACAGAGGACAAAAGAATAGTCAACCACAGATGTTTTAGGCCGTTGTCAAGATTACAATGAGTCAATCAGTCTGCCCTCATTTCAACATAAAAATGTAATAGATCCGAACGAAACGCCCTTCATCAGATGAGTTTAAAAAAGAACAATCAGGCTGGCTCTGCAATGATTTACAGCACACACAATGGGACACAAGAAACAAATAAAAACGGACAGCAGACCTAATTTTTGTCCTATCTGATATATTTTTGTTCTTCTATTGAATACAGCCATTAGTGTGTACAAGCATGATGTCATACATAGATACCAAGTTACTTTGCAGGAAGTAAATAGCCAGTGGCAGTATCTGAGTGACGTAAATAAACATTTCAGCCCAGTTGTTCTCACCACTTCTCATCCTATCCTCTGTTTATACATTGAGTTGGAGAGAAACTTTATGGTCTATTCAATTCAATTATATTATTTACAAGTATTGTGTTTCCTGGGCTCCACAATATGATAAGCTAGTTAGCATTCATTTTTATTTGGATTTGTTTAATTCAAGTCACATTTAAACAAAGCAATAAAAGAAACTGGCAAAGAATGGAGAGTGAGACATCGCAGGGGGATCCTAATCTCCCACGGCGTTGAAAGTCGGCCAGGCGACATTAGAGCTGTTTGGTTTTGACGCACTAATTACAGAGCAGCGCTAAGCAGCTGTACTATTGTTTGGTATTTCTATAGTTTGTTGAGGCTATTCTATAGATAGACAGTAACCACAGACACACAGGGGACAGCATAAGAGTGTGTGTGTTGTGACCCCTACACGCATACACACACACATACACACACACACGCTCAGGGATTTAAGTCCTGCTGTTAATTTGGATACCATAACTTCAATGTGACAACAGACATCCAAATAAACATATTGTCATTCTGTCAGCACAGACATAGAAAAAGACAAATGCAGAGAAATACTGACTCTGCTTTGTGACCGTGCATGTTAATTTTAATCAAACAGAGGTCGGATACCACTTTATTATAATCCAGTGTGGGCCAGAGTTTTTCAACAACTGGTTTGAAATAAAAAGCATTTCTATTGACAGCATGGTCACATTTATATTTTTCCCAGTTTCATAGCCCTGGATTGAACACAGGCCTCTTTCTGTCTCCTGTCTGGTAGGTTTCATATGTATGTTGTCTTTGTGTTCTTTCTCCCCAATGTTATATGAGGACTCCGTCTCAAGATCAGTCGTCTTCCAGCTGCAGTTGGTACTGGGACTGGCTGGGACATGCTCAACAGACATTAAAAACTTAAGGGAGAATATGCAAGCCTGCAGAAAAACCCAAACCTCACAAACCTCAATTACAGATGATGTTTGTTGCCCTCTAACCCTTCCAATCCTAGAGTCCCACACTGCAACCCCCAACCCCTAGTCCAACCTTTGCTTTGAAGTTCTGAGTTGGTGACGGGCCCCTAAGGTTCAGTTAACCCCCCCCCTCAACCCGTCGTCTTGCCCCATCATCTGAGAGACTTTGCCAGTTTCACCACAAAATCTGCCGCCTCATCACCATCATGTGCCAGGCCCGGCCGGCCCGATGGAAGCTATTAGTGTACGAAGTCTGGCTGACTCACCCGCTCAGACAACCAGGACGCTTCAAGCACAGACATGGATCGAGGCTGAGCGAGTTAGACTCTTAATATAGCAAAAGACTGTTAGATCTGGGTCAAATGAATCACTCTGTTTGAAGAGCCATTAAACATTCCTGATCAATTACAGCATTAGCCTAGAGGGTTGGTGTAAACAGAAATCATACTGTTCAACATGTTGGGAAATATGTTTTTTGTTATTTCTTCTCAAGAGTAAGTGGAGAAAATTCATATCATTCTCACGTCTGTGCATTAAATATGAAACTAGAAGTAGGAGCCAGTCAGCTTTGCATTAGGCTAAACCAGTTGGTGTGGCTCTGTCTGAGCTAAGATAACTGTCTTCTGTCACCTATGAATGAGCATATTTTAGGAGTTTTTATGGATTTTGTTTTAAGATGATACAAATCAAGCAATCCTATGTACGATTTGTGGCTAATGCCAATAATGTTACATATTTTTGTATTTTTTAAAGAAAGTTACAATCTTTGGTTCTTGCACATTTTTTTTGGTTTTCTAGTAGTACATCATTCTGTGGCTTTTAATGAACATTTTGCTGAAGAACTCAAATCAAATGTGTTAGCATAATTTGTCATATTAGACCTTAGAAAGTGAGTGAGAACTTTAAAAGCTACATACTGTAACTTTATGTTTTAGGTTATGTAGATGCTGCAGTTGTTAATTCAGCGACAGCAAATTGGCTTTGTCTTATCTGCCATTAATTAGTCACCTTCAATTATAAAATAACTAATAGTATACATTTCCAAGCAATCTTAGGATGTTTCCCAAAATGTCCAACCATTCCTGTCAGGTGTGTATCCATAAATGAAGTAATCATCCCACAGAGACAAAAGTCATGGCAAGAATGCTCATTGAGAACACAGAGAAACCAAATGTGTTGCCAGCTGTTCAAGTGTTTCTTCATGGCAGACATCTCTATAGATCCATCTTAATCCCAACACTTCATCACATTGTTCACTTATTAAGAATCAAATACAGCTTCTGCCAAGTGCGCATCTGTCTGCAGTTGTGTTTATATGTGAGCATATGTGTGAATGCATGTGAACTCACGCATGATCATGTGTCTGTACTGTGAATGTATGCTTATCACATTTCAAGGGATACTATGTTTGATACTGGAGATTGTAAACACTTGTCTAATTCAATTAGATTGTCAACCTCCATTTGAGAGCAGTTTGCATTCTCAGCTGTGAGGAGCAGCACACAGAGGCTCACAAAAGCATTTACAGAGTTGGAACGGTGTGTGAGATCTCTGCAGCGATTACACAGGAACTTCTCGGGTCCACATCCTGTCCCACGACTCGCCTTGTTAAAGCAACTCCTCTTCACTTTTTGGTTGTAATACTGTCATGCTTTGCTGTATGTCTGTCTAAAGCTAAACCTACACTGAACCCACCAGGAAAGTGTGTTATAAGGTTATGTGCATGTTGTAGAGTTATATTTTGTTCTATAGGCATTAATTATTGATTTGTTGTCTATAATTACCATAAGGTTGGAAATTCATAAGGCACTACTGAGCACCATTACGTGATTCTGTGCATACTGATGATAATTACTCCTCATTTAGTTAATAGGACATAATCATCATTAAGCTGGTTGGCAATGAGGCAACAACAAAAGTAATCACAAAATTATATAAAGAAGAGATTTTATGTGTTAGAAAGTTATTCTGCTTGAACATATCAAGATTTTGGGTAGAAATTAAAACATCAAAAAATAAGGTGAGTTTTCTTGGAGCAGAAAAGTCCCCTGACACTGGAAAAATGTTATAGTCTTGACTTGATTGCCTAACTGCGTCAGTTATTTAACGAAGAGCAGGGATGACTCACTGCAAATGTAGCCCAATACATTAGATTTTACTTAGTGGGCCATCAACACATTTTAACTGCATTAGTTACTGTTGCCCTCACGTTTTAGGGATTCGGACACTTAAATAATCAGTGTCGACTGCCCGGCCTGGCATTCTAAGGGTCCAAAGAGCAGAGGAGAAAGATGGAAATATAAAGGGCTATGATTCTGCAGCACAGTACTGGAGAGAGTACTGAACAATCAAGAGCATCTTAAAATCTCTGCAGGCTTTGCTAGCTACCATGGCCTTGAGAAAAAAGGAAAAGAAAAAAATAAATCTTTTTCTGATGCTGTAATGCTTTTAGTAATGCATCCAGAACACGAAGGAAACACAGCAAAGGGAGAGCAAAGACACAAAAATGAACAACAACAGCAGCAGCTTAATGCAAAAAACATCCATGATTCCAAGACCGAAAGACAATAACCATCTGGATAAACAAGGCTTTGTTGTCTGGCCTTCATCCGCACTTGTCTGAGGATTTTTAGATGTACTTATCTCCTAGTTAAACTAGAATAAAAAGAGCTTTACCAAAATATGGGTCGTTCAGAAAATACAACAATGCCTCTGAACTTCTATGTCTACCTCTGCAAGTCTCCAAGTAATTCATCAATCAGAAAATCTGCTTCCACCATGCACATACTTTTTGCGGGCTGGCATTAATTCCCAGGCTCACAGGAGGTCTCACTTAGAGTCAGCTGTGAATCGGATGATACTATGAGTCACCCGCTTAATGTGCATGTGTGTGTTAGTGTCTGAGTATGTTTTTCGCTTCACCCTTGCTGTAATCAAAGAACACTGGGTTCCCCTATTAAAACATAAGATCCTCCATTTTAGAGGAAAAAAAACTAAAATCCATAGACAGGTTTTTCTGTTGCCTAGGAAAAGAGAGCGAATCTGGTTCTTATCATTCCCAAAGGAATACCTCCTCTTCTTTCAGATCTGAAAAAAACAAAACAAAACAGGGAAATGAAAAAAGAAACATTTGGACTTTGGAGTGGCTGGAACTTCCTCTCAGCTTCACAGCCGTCAACAACATCTGCAACTGCCAACCCTGGACAGATGTCCAAGCAGAAACACTAGCTCCGGGTGGGTAGGTGGGGTAGAGGGAGTGGAGGGAGGGGGGGCAAGGCCTGGCTGTGACTTGGCTGTAAAGATGCCCACAGACACAGTGGTGTGCTGAGTGCTTGTTATGTGCAGACTGAGAAAATGAACACAGTGGCCTAAATATGTCTCACTGCAGTCATTAACTCTTACTCACATATGCCTTTTATTTTACCTCTGAGTCGGTTTTCAGCTGGGCCTGAGCTCATAATATGATTAAACAGACAACAGTGAGGTTGTGATACAAATCAAAACTGCCAGAATTGGAAATAGAAGCCAAAGAATATCATGCTTTGTTCATCTGTGATTTGTGAATTCTCTTACTTAATTGCAGTTATAGGTTCAGACTTCTGAAAAAGTGATGTTTCCATAGATTAGTCATATATCATCTTCTGTTGACATTAGCCTTTGATATATATATATATATATATATATATATATATATATAAA
>JAOWBC010000049.1:17341529-17364099 GCA_028566105.1 Hypoplectrus providencianus | reverse complement strand
GATATATATATATATATATATATATATATATATATATACATACACACATATATAAATCCGCTTTATAAATCTTTATGTCTTCCAAGGCCCCTGACCTCGTAACCTGGCCCACTGCTTCCCATCTCCACCCACACTCTGACACTGTTTCTACACCAGAGTTCGACACCTGCATCCAATCAAACCCTCCCTTGCATCCTTTGCTCTACAACTCCCACCAGCACACTGGGAGTCAGATTCAGACAGGGCTCAGAGAGGTTTTTTTATGACAAAACCAGCTTGACTTGAATGCTGATCCAGAACCAGCAAATCAAAAGGGGACTGATGACAAAAATAACAGCCGTAATTAAAAGTCAGGCCCCTTAAAAACAAAAAGGAAGAAAATTCCATTGAAGGTTTTCTCTTTTCTTTCGTGCAAATCCAAACTTGGCCTGACTAATTGACGAAGGCATTTTTACAACGTCTGTAAATTTCATGATTTAAGATGATGACTTTATCGTGTTTCAAATTATCCTGTATAATTCAATGGAGCCAACGGAGTAGATAAACATAGGTTGTAAAACTCAACTAACAAAGTATCAAACAATCTTAAAATCTTAAAACAAGCAATCTTAATAAAATAATTTAACCTAGTATTGATAGATATTCTTAAATGTAAAAATACAGAAGGCCAAGATGTTTCATGATTTTTTTTTTTTTTTTTTTTTACACAACTGCAGTGATTTATCTCATTCTCTTTTTGGGTCTTGGCCTTCCTTTAAATATCCCAAACGAATGTAGATGCTTTGGGAACTCAATTTCAGGAGTAATCATCCAGACATTCCTGACCTTTTCAGAAGCCCACCCAAAACAACCTTTTTTAAAGAAAACCCAGTGGGTCCCCAAATTAACACCTTTCACACACGGAAGCCAAGAATCTTACAGTTCTACTTCCAGTCTTTAACAGATTTTCCATGACAAATATCTGTCATGTTACATCCACATGTAGACAACGAGCATTTAACTCACTGAGGATCAAAACAGATGCAATCACTTTTATTGTTGCTTGTACACAAAACAAACCATTCTTATAAGTTTATCTCAACCATCCGGTCAAAACTGTGAAAATAAGGTCACCTTTAGTAACAAACTTAGGTATGTAAGCATTTTTTCATTTTTTTTCCTTGAAAAACAAGATTTATTGTTCCCCCACTGCTGGTCATGCTGCTCTTTTCCAAACACGCTACTTGGATCCATTTTGCTCCATTTTGTGGTGCATGTGCAGACAAAAAAATCAGACTGAAGTCAGACTTTGTTATTGGTAGGAGTCATTGGAAAAACTGATGAGTAATCTAGCTCTAGTAAAGGTGAAGTCTGCAATACTCATTTTTTGTCAAATGTACCAATTTCTCTGCTCGCCGTCTGTCCTTGCCTGCTCTGATTAAATAATCATAAAGAGCCCTGATTCTGTAGATGAAGTTGCCCAGACCAAGCATATGTTATTTACTTCTACTTCCTCATCAGAGAGGGTAGTGTAGACAATGATAGAAATGAAACAAAAACAACTGGAGATATGACCTTGCTAAATACTTGGGCACAGGGGGTATATACGTTTAGTTGCTTACCAAATGAAATACAACATCTCCAGAATAGATTTATCAAATTATGCAATTTCTAATGTGTCAAATACCCTAACTTAGTTGTTTACATGACAGATGGATTACCTTTAGCAGATTTTAATTAAGCTATAGTCCATGAAAAAGCACTAAGTGTTCCTGTAGGAAGTGCTGCCCCTGTCAGGACGCTGTTTAAGCAGAAACTGGATGTTGAGCTCTGCAGGCCTGGGACTGGTGAGGCAGGGTTGTACCAAGACTTGTGCTGATGGTGAGTCATGCGGAAATGCATCTAAAACATCTGGTCCCTCTTACTCACACACCCCAGCGACCCTGGGCTCTGCCCACAAAGACAAAAGAAAACACCACAGGGGGTACCCTCCTCTGCCCTTCTCCGAAATTCAGAGTTGAAAACATACACATGCACACCTACACACAAATTCACAACTAAGGGTTCTCATTCTGTTGCCTTTCATCTCCAGGCCATCATGCCGCAAGGACACAAAGCAGACCACTACTCCTTTGAAACAGGATCCACCACAAGACCTCTAAATCTTTCACTGCTTACGTACATCCCACTTACACTAAACATTGTTCATAAAAAAAATCTTGTCTGTATCTTTTTATCTAATTTTTACCCTCCCCTTGGACTGTGAATCACAGGAATCTCAACAGCCCCTTACACATAAGAAACAACATTCTTGAGCAGAGTGAGAAAAGAGGACAACTGAGTAACTCGGGCCGTAGGCCAGCAGTTTGATTCCAGCACAAATCACACCCTGATTCTCTGAGGTTAACCTTACAGATCGTTCAAGCATCTGCTTTGTGTGTAGAAATGACAAAGCATGAGAAACTGTCCCAGAACGCCAGACCTTCACTGAGCCTAACTGACAACAGGCTTCAAGGAACTGGTGTTTGACACAAATGCACAAAACTGTAGAAACATCCACACTTGCAAAACAAGTCCAATGGAGCTAGATGCAAAAACACACACATTTGTGTATCTCTTTAATCTTTACAATCTCAAAAACTCACACTATTCCTTGTTCAGCACTCAACACTTTTAAAATCATTTCCTTCATCAACTCATAGACACATCCTTCTTCCCCAGTGTACCATCTCTCTTACACAATATGTTGCCTGTATTTTTCCTGGGTCGCGACTGGTTATGTCTTTTCAGATCCTGCCAGAATGGACAGAGGGACCAGTGCCAAGCTGGACTCTCGGGTGTGTGACCCAGTTCCCACACTGACCATGAATAAATGCCACTTCGGGGGGTCCAGCAGATGCACTGCAGCATTTTCTGACAGGAAGAGGTGGCAGAGGTTCAAATAGAGGAAGTGAGGTGGGGTGGGGGGCTGGCTTCAGACTCTAGACAATCCTGTCTAGAGCCCCTAATGGGCGGCATTCAGTTTCATCATCAGAAAATGATGCATTCAGATGACAGGTTCAGTCAATTTGGTTAGCTTTATTGCTGTCTCTGGAGAAGAGCTGGACTTTTCCAACTGACACAGCATATCTGACAGGGAGAGTCATCTGAAAACAGTGGATTTGCTAGAGGATTGAGTTTCAGAATTAATTTTGTTTGTTTTCTGTTTAAACATATTTTACCAAGGTATTATTACTTACATGTTAAATATACAAGGGACAATATGAGGCCTTTGTGGGCTCATTGTTTTTGAAATATCCATTTGCGCTAGCAGAGGGCTCTGCCCCGTCCATTCTTTTTATGTTGCACCTGGTACCATGCATGTGTTTTTGTCCGATTCACAGCTCAACTGGTCTCAGTTTGCAATCTTAAACGGGACATAACATCTCTTCCAGACAGTCTCCCTTTTTGGCTTTCCTATCCCCATCTTTTTTTCTATCTCTCCTCCTCCTCATCAGTCGCTCCTTTCATCTTCCAATCCTCCATTTGGTCTGCATCAGTGCAGGGTAAGATCACAGCAGAGTGAGGGAAGGGCACTAGATAAGAGGCTATGACAGACAGTGAGTGCAGTAAAAGACTAGTTATTTTATAGTTCGAGGGCCTGCCTTCCCTTACGTCTGCCTGAAAGGGTTTTTATAGGCTGGTGGTGAACTGTGGATGCAGTTTTGTTCAGACTTTTAGCTGGCACAGCTGCAATTAGTTCAGGGCTAAGTTGGCATAGATTGGCATGGGAGCAGATACAGAAACATCTGCAGCTGAACTACACAGATTCAATAAGTGCAAGAGAAGTTAGACAAACATATAAAGTTAACAATAAGATGTATTAAGCACGCTGTGATGCATGCTGCAAACAGTAAATCTCCAGTGACAACACAGAGCATAATGGGTGGACAGAGGGCAGATAAAGGGGTCAGTCTGTAGCCCTCTCAGAATTTTAACACAGCCTGTCTCCTCAACTACAAAGATACCTCCGTTTGTTTTGTCAGTAAAGCTGGAGAGGTGTGACCCCCTATCCTGTGACAAGGCCCTACATTCTCATATACTCTCATGAATTTCTTACTAGAAAAAAATTATTTTAAGGCCTTTTTGGAGAATAAGCAACAGTAAGTACAGTTGTACTAACTGGACAGCATAATAGCATATGTAACGACAGACAAGCTGTAAACAAAAAATGCAAACAATCATTGTCAGTTTGTTTCTTTTAACGAGTGATTGTAAAATGAATTGTTTTTAGCAATGCAGCTTTGCCCATGCACCACTAATCGGACTGAAAATGCATGACAGCACATATCAACGCCCAATTTATTTCCAAAGTAATGTAGTCTTAGTGAATTGCCAAGAAACACAGCACATTTCTCTCTCAGAAATTGGATTCATTAGAAAAAAACCACACTTCTGATGACAGAAAAAGCATTACGACTACAGGACGGAACAGGCCCATGCAGAGCACTGTCGAGGATTTAATATCAGAAGCAGCAGCAACCCTAAAAACAGAGTATAAAAAACTAACCAATTTTAAGTTTCCATTTTCCACAAAGTCATTTTTGTTGAAGAAAAACATGCATATTCATACAGTGTGTGTACAGTATGCATATTCTGTTTCTGACAAAAAAAATTACAACTCTTAAGGGGGAAGCTCAAAATTATTAAAAATAACTGACCAAAACAACTGATTTGGCATAAACACAAGGAATTCGTTATCTTTGCACCTTCCAAGTGGAAAGGTATAGAAATGGAGGGCGTGATTTACTAAACCACCTCCATCATCAAGCATCTAGCTTAGGGTCTCAATTTAACTTTTTTCAATCTACTTGACACCACAATTTGAGATTTTGTCCATTAATTAAGTGATGCTTCAGTAATCTGATTTTGGCCAGACACAACTTACTAGAAATCCTGACATATAACTGAGATCTGATAGAAGAAGTGCACGCCAGGCCACCTCCGAATGTGGATTCTGATGATGGCTCTCAATGGGACAAAGACTGCAGAGAGACACAAAATAAGCAAGGTGCAGACAACCATGGAAAAGTGTGCATAAATTAGGAGACCCTGATGGAACCACAGAGTGCAAAAACATCTGTGCAGAGCTGTTAAAAAAAAAAAATCACAACCAAAGAGCATGACAACTTTTCCTTATTTATGTAATGGATCTTAATGCAGCCAACACAGAACCTTAGAGTGTTTACATCTGACAGTTAATGTGACCTGGAGTGATTGGATGCGGCAGGTGGGCTTTAAAAGACAGGTGTAACCTCCGCAACATAACACAGGGAAAATGGAGAAAAAAAGGGAGTGAGATGGAGAAGAGAGGAAAACTGCCCCAGAGAAAAAAAAAAAATAGAGAGCTCATGTGTGATGAATTGTGCATGCTAGGTTACACTAACATAGCCTCACCAGTACTTGCCAGATTACAAAAACAGTGACATCATATACAGCCTTTTTGATGAGGGCCTCTCTGTAAACACACACATTAGACATTTAAGAAAGCACACATCAGGATTAGGTCTGATCTGTTTTGTCTTTGTCTGAGGTTCTGAACAAATTCAGATCCAAGATACACTACACCAATCATGATTAAGACATAATATGTCATTTGTGTGTGACCATATCTGGCAAAAGTAATTTATCTCCTTAAATAAGTACTATCACTAAAATACTTGTTTGAGCCCAGTTTCCCTCGAGTGTCTTTATGTACTTTCATGGGTTCATCAGATTTAAGAGTTGACCTCAGAGCTGGCCCCCCTCAGCTTCATGACAATATGAGACTATGCAAGCGAAGACCTGCCACTGTAGTGTACCACTACATGTGTGTGAAAAGCTTGACCTGCAACATGAAGTTTAAAGAATAAGTCACTATGTGTTTGTTTTGGCTCGGCAATCATATCATATTACAGACCCAATCAAAGTGAGAGCTAAAAAGAAAGGAAAAATAAAAGAGCTTTTTATTGGACCAGGCTCCCAGACACTACCGAGGGAATAGAGGCCTCTAAGCAGCTTTTTGTTCTCGCATCCTTTGGTGTCTATATGCAAGGAACTAATGCCCATAAACATCCCACGCAAGTTTCAAATTGCCCACCCTATACCCTGCAGATCAGCCTGACATGATAAAGCTGATGGAAATCTGCATTAACAGTTCATGCACTCACTGAACTGATACCAATACCCGCTGGAAATGTGTGTTGAGGTGCAAAATCTCAACCAAACTCTGCCAAAAGTTCCTAGATCCTTGAGAGAGAAAGTGAGAGGGAGACCAAAGAATGCTGCTGTCAGGCTAAGCAAGTAGGTCATTTGAGGACACAAGCAGCCATGTGAGTTTATGAGTGTGTGTGAGAGAAAAGGAGCATGGGGATGTGTGGTGACTACCTCAATCAATTGAAAACACACACAGAGCTTAACAGCCAATAAAACAATACAAACAACCCCAGAAAAAAAGAAAAACTTATATAAAGCAGATGCATTCACACATCACAAATGTGCTCGCACATGGATAGCCATTGGCACTTTGAACCAATAAGCCAAATGGATGACTGAAAGGGTAATCAGACTATATAATATAGAAATGAGCTGAGGAAAGCACATGTTTCTCGACAGTGGGTGGCTTGTTACCCATTTTTCACCCTTAATTCTGACATTACATTGAGGATGTGATGATTGTCTTCATTTTTAAGTGCAGAGTTGAAGGTCCAGTAGTTTCTTCAAGTAAAGTTATTACAGTTGCACCACTGAAGTTCGACCACGTAAGGCATTGCTTTACTGAGTGAACAATTAGGTTGTAACTTGCATTACACCCTTAAGCCTCTTAAGTCTCTTTATTGGCATAATATCTATGGAAAACTCTCATTCGTCTTATTCTGCTGTCAGTTCTTGCCAGAAGTTTCTGAATTATGAGTAGAGTGCATGTGATTGAGCCAACAAAGTGGTGAATATAACTCAAAATGTCTGAATTTAGGGCCATAGACTCTATTTTTGACAATTTTTACTACAACTCTTGGAAGTAAGGAGTAATGCTGGTTTTCCAACTCAAGAGGGTGTGTTGGTGAAGGCCTGTTTTTTAAAGTGCCGGTGAGACTATGAAATATTGTTGGTTTGAGTTCCATGAGTTTTAGATGAGATGCCAAAACGCTGCACATTGGTTAATAAAAAGATTGAAACTATTACAACTTGGGAAGGTATCATGGAGACAATCATTTTATGCTCTGTTTTAACAATTGCAGTGTAAAAAGTAGAACGATGCAGTTTATGCTGCATGGTACTGTATGCAAGTATATGAGTGGCTTATGCCATGCCTTGTCGTCAGGTAACATTGCACTGCAGCAAGACAAAGCCATGTCCAACTATATTTTGTTTATTGTTTTTTGGCATTGGCAACATGTCATAATGCTGGGGGTACACAGTGTTGTTTGTTTTAGTAAAACTATAGCTCAAAAATGTCACTGGAGTAAAGTTTCTTGCAGGGTCATGTGGAATTCATTGTCCTAAAAAAATGGTTCACAATAATCTGTAATTTTCTTATTATGAACCCAACTTCTTATATGTGCAGCCTCCATTACATTTTTAGAAGAAAAAAACTCTTGACTGTTACATAAAAACACCTGTCCTAACAACATAACACAAAACAGTTCAACCACCAGATGGGCAGCGTGTGAAAGAACTTCCTTCCCTAAAGTCTAGCTTCTAGACAAACATGATGAAATCATGAATGTGAAATTATGTGTTGGTCTGCAGGCGTCCATATGTGGCCTGCATGGTCATACACAGGCCAGCTCTGCTTTGATCGAGACTCGCTTGGATCTCAGCGGAAAGAACAGAGAAACAGGAAGGGCCCTTGGTCCAAAACATCCAAGACAGAGATGGAAGAGGGGAGAGGGATGGACAAAGACTTGGACATGGGGAAAAAAACTTTTGAGTGTGTTTGTTGCTCAGGCTGTGCAGGTGGATGTTTCTAATTAGTTTATCATTATTATATCCAACTGTGAGATAGCTCTTGATGTTTTTGAATGACAAACAAAGGAATTACAATAGACCTTACTACTGCACATTATTTAAGCCTGGGCAATACAACAAAAAACAGGCTCATAAAGATTACACACATTTACTCAAACTCACTTAGAAATCCATTATAAAATCATTAAAATTTCCTGCCAACTACAAATTAGTGATACAATACAAAATGTGCTCAATGATCATGCTTTAAATATGCTAAACTGATACAGCATAATCATGTTACAAGCTTCTTTGTTTTTATTAAAGATGCAGGCTAAGTAACAACTGGGCTTTGTATCATTGTAGGTGATGAAGCTTCAGAGCAAACTTAGGCTCCCTACTGAGCTTAAGAATAAACCAATATGTTGGTGTTTTTTCAGGGCACGTACCAATATTAAAAAGCTGAACGATTAGTCAATCCCTATTCAAGACCTCTAGTAGTGCTATAGAGCAGTTGTTTATGACTGGTGTTGTTTATCTTGAGTTTATGGCTGAAAAAAATCATGCACACACTGGTGGTGGTAACAGGCCAAGATATACAGAAAAACAACGGAACGGATAGGGAAGAGGAAGAATGCTAGCTGGCAAACATAGATGTAAACAACAATAGACATCTGCTTTGTAAATATTTTATGTGGAAAGCATTTAAAGCATTGAACATATCTATTGGCATGAAAGAATAGCCATGTGTCTTGATAAGTAATGTGAAGTAACATGAACAACATTTATTGTAGACGTAACTTCTGTTTGTTACCCTGAAATTTGTTACCCAAATTTTTGTCTTACAGAACTGTGAGTTTATATTACTTTTATGTTCTGGATATACTTTTCTCTTTTAATGTCTCAAAGTAGTTCAATTAAGTCAAAAATTAAACTTGGTTCCCTACCTTGAATGCAAAAAGGGGCAATCACATGGAAGCACAAGCATCTTAAACACAACTAATGTGGTAAGTGGTAAGATCAGGATCAGAACTGTTAAACATACAAATCATTTATAAAATGTCTGATGGTGCCTACAGTATCTGGACCGATTGGTTTTGTTATAGGGAATTAGTGGTGCACCACACAATCAACCACAATTATGGTTATCCAGCATTTCTTCTCTTGTAGGATATACAAAATGAGTTAATGATGCAAGTCTGTATTTTGTCCTTGACAGCAAAAACAAAATTTGTGCATTATATCTCCTTTTTAGTATAATTTGAACATATTCTTACCTGTCCATCCTGACCAACATGTACCTGGTGGATCTGGAGATTTCCCTAAAAAAGAAAAGAGGTGTCAAAAACCTGAGGCCATATTATACAAACACATGCAAACATGAAGGGGAAAAATGATACAGCTTGCCCTTTAATTTGCCCTCATATGCCATTTAAACTGTGTGAAATACACATAACTAAAACATCAAAAGGTAATTAAAAAAATACAAAAAAATAGTTAAGAAGTTAACTAAACTCTTGCTATCAATGTCCAAAGTGCAACTTGACTGTGTCATTGTCTGAGAAGTATCAAAGCTGTTTAATAGGATTCTAGTCATTCAGGGTTGGACAAAGGAGCTTTATATAGGATGACATAGGAGTGGAAGATGGAAGCAATGTCCTTGTATACACGTCAAACATTGATGGTGTCATTTCTGGCTACATTGCGGCTCTTGTAAACAAAAACAGAAACCCAAAGGCACATGCCTATCACAGTCTCATTGAGATGCAATGACCATTGTAAAGTCTCCGAACACACACAGTGATGTTTACAAGACCACATAAGAGAAGACATCATAGAAGCCATTTTTAGCCAACCCTAACTTTTAGTTGTTTTCTCTTGTTAATTTTATTTCATGTATATATCAAATGCTGTCTGAGCAGCCATATGGCTAGAGAGCGGTGTAATCTCTCAAACAGCTCATTTCCTTTTTAAGCATGCTAAAACCAATGTCTTTGATGAAAGGGGCCCGTTCCTAATGAAAACATATTCTATGAGTGGCAGTTGTGAGAAGTGGGATTTTGTTGCTAAGCTTTGAACTCCAAAAAACAAACAATATCATGGAATAGGAAGGAGAGAGGAGAAAAAAATCTGGGCTCAGCCACAAAGAGCAGGAAAGGCTTTGGAGCTTTTCTGCCTCCAATTCACCAAGTCCCTCTCACTCAATCGTGCATTTCTTCCTCGCAGTGTCCTTTAGCACAACTGAACAGGAAATGAGAAAAGCACTTGGTCAAGGTGTCAAGTGCTTTGCATAAATGTCGAGCTGTCATGCAGGTGTGGCACATAGTATGTGATTAGATGTGTATCTCTGTACATAGCCTGGCACCTCGAAATGAATCTCATCCTCAAAAAAATGTAAAACAAAAATCACTAACAATGAAGCTGATGTGGACATTCTTCTTCAGCGGTCGGTATGGTTTGGAGTTGATTTCAACTAGCAAGCTAGTGCTGTGTGTGCATGCAGAGTGCCTGTTTGGTGGGGGACATGAGACATCTGGGCATTCTGTGGAAACTAAAGTCATAACCCCATGCAAAAGCAAGCGGATATATAAACATTACAGAACATCTGCTTTTGCTAAAATTCACTAATGACTTAAATCTTGTCAGGTATTACTGACTGTTGCATTGTGCCTCATTGGGATGGTAACAGAAACTTCCAGGGCTCAAAAGACAGGTTTATTGACTGTTTAACAGATTTTAAAATTTAAATGACAGTTTCCTCTATTAAATTAATTAATAGCTCTAGCTTAATGTAGCAAAAATATGAGTGGTGCTATCACAACTATGACCAAACATTCTGAAATGGATGCAGCAATAAATTTGAATAATTCTTCTTCCAGAGAACTGTAGGGGGATCCAACCTTATATTTCTGAAGAAACAATGGGCAAACTTTCAACATGACAGAGGGCCTCAACAAAAGGAAAGTGTAGAAGGGCTGAGTAATGCCTTGGACAGCAGTTCTCATTAATGAACCAAATATGTATAAGAAATCTAGGTCTTTTTTCATTTTAAGGCAAAATTGTATATCAATGCAATTATTGATAACAGTTGCCAACAAGTGCCAATTGATCATTTCCACCATTCACTGGCTACATAAAATCTAAAGTCTGTGTGTGTAAGGTCATGTAGGAATTGCTTCATGCCCAGGACAATCAAGGATACATTGCTGAATCAACAGGCACTGTGTGATCCTGTTAAAATCCAGATGAAAATACCTCATCAATTAGCCCAACCAAATTGAATCCAAACTTCCAACACAACATGCTGATATTCCCACACTTAAACTGACAATGTTATTTTTCTTGCTAGTAAACTACTTCTCTTATTTTACTGGAGCTGTTATATACTCTCAGGAGAAGAATTCTCTTGATTGATATGTTTACTACAAAATGTAAAATAAGAGAAAGAATTACTCAAAAAAGGAATGGCTGATTTTTCTCGTTTTTCTCTCACTCCTTCTCACACTAACAAGCGCACACACTTGCCTCACTGTCTTGTGTGATCTGCACCTCCTCTCCTTGTGGCACCTGGGCAATGTGCAGCTGACCCTGTGGAATCTGAGAGACACAGATGAAGGATGAGAAAGAGCTGAAGCTAGAGAATTCCATACATATGATAAAAACATTAAGAACAACACTAGCACAAGGGATGAAATATCATATAACTTAGTACTTGTTTTGTTGAAAAATCTATTTAAAGGCGTGTTCAGTAGTCTAAATTAAACACATCTAGGTGATCTATTGAAAAAAAGGGTAAAAACACAGTTGAAATCACTGACAGGGTGGGGCATTAAGGGGTCTCTTAATGATCAGTATGAATTGGAGGAAGATTACAGTGGGCAAAACCTGTTTGAATGTTCATATGGGCAAAAGGATGTTGTTTCAAAACAAACTTGTGAACCTGCCATTTAAGCTTTATAATAGCTGTGATTTACAGAATGTGATGAAAAATAATTAACAAGCAGCCCTTGTGCGATATGTGTAATCTGGCAACAGATTTTGTTCTGTAATTATCAAATGATGGTTTGCTGAATCACAGCCAGTTATCATGCTTGATTTCCTCTGGTGTATTAGCAGCACTTACAAATTTCAGGCTGAGTTTCACCTTTTAATACTCTGCAGAGTGCGGAGAGTGTAATAACTGCACACTGAGCTCCTGAGAATCATTCTCTCCCACTGCTCCACCTTCTCCCCAACGTCTTTTCTGGTCTGTCTGTCCCAAATGCCTGTTCTTTCCTTTCTCAGACAAGGTGCCTATCACCAGCACCATCAAACCCACGTATCATGTAGCAAACTATTAACAGCAAAAATACTGAACTGTAAATTATGAGGTAATTTTAAACACTGTCGTCACATACATTGGGTGCATCACTGAGTACAGGTGGAGCCTCACAACGGAATGAAAATAACCTCTTTAATGTGCGCATGGTCTCACCAGATCAGGCATTTCTAAATTGGGATTACTTTTTAAGTTGGTAACACTGAGCCTTGAGGCACTTAGAAGAGAATATTTTATGTAACTTTCTCATGGCAAACCCATGATGAGGACAGAAATATAATTCAGCTTGTATACATCTGCCACTGCCAGTCTGACTTTCCAATAACTAAACAAGTTATGCTCACTCAATAAATAACTGAAACCTCAATGATAAACCTTGAACTTATCCATGGCATATCAATTCCATCCATTCTACACAAAGTGTAACTTCTCAGAGCATTAAAGTCATGAGTCATCTCTCATGACTTTAATGCTCTGAGATCCACAGGAGTGTTGGCAACCATAGCCACCATTACTACAAAGGATTTAGCATGCTCAAGGCCACAGTGAAGATACTCATATGCTAAAAAAAGGAGTGAAAGATGTTAAATGAATTCAATTAGCTCAATTTTAACTCAAGTGACTAGTTCCTTGACTCTTGAAATTACGTATTGTTTTTTTTTTAGCCCAAAGGAGAGACAAGACAGATATCCAGTCTTTTGTCAGCCCACACAAAACATTTTAGCAGGCCTGTCTATGACCTTTTACCATCACAGCTGTACAAGGTCACCAAATCCCAGTGCACAAGTAACGCCTTCATTGACATAAGATGCAGTATATTTCTGTATGTGTGACTGTTGTTGGTGGTGTGATCTATTCCTCTGTATCACAAATCCCAATGACCCTCATATGAAAACAGCAGCAAGAAACAAAAATAAGTAGAACAAGGGAGCTAGTTTTATACATATCTGGAAAATATAGTGAGTAAGTAGTGAGTATAAAGATTTATATGTCTTAACTTTAAAGAAAATACTTTTTTGTGTGTTTTCCTGTAATAAATATGCTTGAATTCAAGGACAGATTGAGGGATAAAAAAATTGATACTCACCACTTGAACCTGTCCATCCTCGCCAATACGGTGGAACTGGACTTGTTGGTTGGCCAGTGTGTAGTGTAAGGTCTGCTGAGTGGCAGCCTCAATGTGTCCCGTTTCTTCTGCTATTCCTGCCTCTGAGGTAGTCAAACAGTATGGTCATTAGTGCACTTAAGTGTACAGTGGAAGCAGGTCAAGGCAGTGAAGATGATTCACACATCAGAAATTAGGATGAGGTCTCTAAGACACAGACACAGAAACATAAACTGACACACACCCACAAATCATGCAAGGGGTCTTAGCAACTTCTTTGAGAAAAAAAACCAACTGGCTTAATCCCAGACCATCTGCTGGATGATGCCTTGTTTATACTTTATCAAATGCCTAAATACACAACAAGGATCCTCCAGCTAGCCTTCCAAACACACTCATGTTTTAGCAGCCAAACACAAACTCCAGGCCTCAGTCTAAACAAGCGCTATCAGTCTGAAACCACTGCGTGGACTCATCATATCACCCATTACAGCTCTAAAACAACCCACTGACCTCAGACATCATGACAGCAATCAAAGACACTACAGTGCACAGTGACAGTGGAGCCTCTATCAAAGGCCACAAGATAAACAAACTAACACCTTCTCTTACAAGATGTCAGAATATGCAACAGTAAAAAGACCATGTTGGAAAAGTGACGACTGAAAGGATTTAACGTCAATTCATTGAAGCAGTTAACAGTGAACTTTGAGAGGCAGACGTACTATTCTTTTGGACATTAAAAAAAGGATGTAGCTTTAAAAGATCCAAAACATACAGCACATATCACATACACCTCAATAGCTCTGATTTGTTCTATGTTGCTTTGAAAGGAAAGGATGCCCGCCCCCCTTTCGTTATTACTGCTACATACTCTATTATGTGAATAATCTACAGTACTTTTTTGGCCAGAAGAGGAAGTAAGGGCCAGGTGGCTTATGGAAACTACAGTTTGGGTCTCAGCTCTGCTTGCTGGTTCACTGATAAATAATGCTTCTAAAAGCAGAAAAGGGCCCTTTCCGGCCCATTAACATGTAATCTGATTGAGGAAGAGAGATTGTTTGCTGTGTGTCTTTGCATGTTAGTGCATGCACCATCTGAACTAGTATTTGTGTTGTACACTCTGGGGTGTGTGTGGCCCGAAAAGGAAGGGCCTGACTATCCACCCCTAGTGTGTGCTCACAGGATATTTGGGTTTCCCCTGCAGCCTTACTTTTCCCTGGTCAGAGGTGAGAGGTGATGACTCTCAGGGAGGGAAGGACAGCAGGCCTTGTGTGCGGCCTTGTGTGCAGATTACAACCATCTGCAGCACTAAACGCTGTATCTGCATTTGGGTTCGGGCCTTAAAATAGCTAATTAAATCAAAACTATTTGAGTTTGTGTGTTTTTATTTGTGTTGTTTTTCATCCATAAATAGTAATTAAAGAGGCCTAGAGAGAAAACAATATCACAGGTGAGAAGCTGCTAGTGAATGGAAGACTGGTGCATGTCACTATTTTTTAACAAAGTAATTAAAATGTTGGTAAATCAAATGCTTTTGACCAGTTCAATGCCAATGGAAAGACTCTAGAAGGACAAAGCAGTGACATTATATAGAGATGCCCATTCATAGTAAACTTTGGTCACAACCTTAGAAAAACTAATGTTAAAAGGATAATAGAGTTAAGAGCCTGACTTTACCGAAACCCCCTACAAGTTTGCAGATAGAGAAACACTCTATATCAAATTGGTCGTACAAAACACCTATAAAATGTTTATGTTTACATGAGTTCTATAACTACCAACCAATATAACATACTGCTCTGTTGAAAGAAAACACAAACTAAAAACCACCAATTAGGTCACTGGCCCAAAAGCAAAAGAAACAGCAATCTTTTGCCTTTTTTAGGTCTTTAGTTGCTTCCCATAACTCTGCAGAAACTGCAGAAACATAACAACGTTATCAGCTGATAGAGAATTATAAGAGTAGAGCCAGGTAGATATTAGTTTTCTCCAAACATAAAGATAAATGTGAATGTCCTCACTCCCAAAGCATTTAACAAGAAAGGTGTCAGAAGGTTCTGAAGTACTCAAATTTCTAAAACAGAAAGAATCACAAGCTTAAAGGGTTGTTTGTATAGGAAGAATCCAGCGTTTAACAGATGAACTCTGCTCCATTCATTCACATGATTTTTCAAAATAGTTTGCCCTCTCTATTGTACATTGTAATTTGCCAAACTTCCTGGCTTGTACTCTTATGATTGTATAAAGTATTGGATAAAGAGTGATAATTAAACAAAAATTCTCTGGAAAGTACCATTGAAAAAGTATAGTCACTTTAGATTATCAACTATACATTATTTCCTTATGGATTCAATATGCTTTGTCTGGCCCTGTGAGACACGGACACTGTGTCTCTCTTTCATTGTGTCACCTACTTTCAGCATGTGACATGCACATGTTGAACATGGGTTATTAAAAAAAAAACATGCTTTAAGCGCCCTGATACGAATCTGCAGTTTACCTGCAGTTGTACTGCGAGGTGTGCGTTTGGAGAAGCTCTTGACAGCCAGACTCTGGCCCCGCTGCTTGCGTCTCCAGGCCGTGCGACACTTTGAGTCGATGCTTTGCTTGATTCGGTACCAGTCTGACTCTGTGATTCCAAATTTGTGGAACAAATGACCTGGGGAAAACAAAAAAAATGCATTAGGGTCAAAGGTCATGACATTGGCCTTTAATTAAAAAAAAAAGAAAAAACAAGCGAGCAAGAACTGTATATTTTTACAGATTACACTGGGTCACTTCATCTGAAAATTAATGTACATGTAGGACTAAGCCACAATCTTCTATCATAATATATAGCCCTTAACAAATTTATTTGAACCACTTGTCTGTATTTAAGAAATCGTAACAACACTTGTTTAAAACTAAAAATGATGTTATTTATTTGGCAAATAACAAACAGACGTGTCAAAATATTCATTTTTACACATAATAACCAACTAACTTTTATGTAGTTTTCCACAGTCTCTTATGTTATTGAGTTTGTTTTTAGGTTCTAGCTGTTCTGACAACAGATTTCAAAGACTCTGGAAAGAAAACTAGTGAGAGATGTGTCTAAAGACCCCGGAACAACTTCCAAGACACTAGTGAATGACTCAGCCAAGTTGGGAAATGTAGTCTGAAAGAGCACAATCCCTAGAGCTCTGCACAGGAAATGGACTGCGAGCTTGCAGACCAAGAAGACTCAACTTCTGCAGAAGAGACACTTTCACCTTCAAAACAAAGCACTATGGCCGTAGAGACATTGCTTATGTTTGGTAGAGATGTATAACCCAAAGCACACCGTCCCCAAAGTGAAACACAGTGGTGCGAGTATTATGCTGTGTGGATGCTTCAGTGCATCTGGAACTGGGAATCTCGTCATGGTGGAAGGAATTCATGAAGAAAGAAGGATATGTGAAGATTCTGAAAGAAAACCACATACAGCAGCAAAACTGCGTATGGGTTGAGGATTTGTCTTCCAACACAACAGTGACCCAAAACATACGTTGTTCCTGGTGAGGAAGAAGAACAAATTGAAACGCTATTGAATGGCTTGCAAAAATACCTGACTTGAATCCCACTGATGTGTGTGGTGAACTGAAGACCAAGGTCCATGCCAAAAGACCAATAAATCTTGAATTGATATGCCAAAGAAGAATGGGCTGGGATTGCTCAGGAGACGAGATGTGTTGAAAACTACAACAATTAACTACAGACTGTTATCCAGCAAAAAAGGTTACACAATTAACAATAGGCATCAGGGGGGCAAATAATTTTGACCCTGGTAGTTTTTGTTTTTTTTAAAATTATTTTCAGTGTGCAAAGTAAAATAATGTAAGCATCCAAAAAAAGGTGGGATGTTTATTTATTTTATTTATTAGCACTTGGGAAATATTTTTAAGATATTTAATTTTCATAGCAGGGCTTATAACCTTTGTAATCATGTGTATCATCATATTGCCCAGCCTCAGGTACACATTTACAAAAAACTGAAGTAAACAGCTGTCCTGATAATGTTTACTTCTGCTCTGCTTATCCCTTGGCAGACAGTGTTAAACCGCGACTGTCCCTTATCCCTCCCTCAGTGGAGATACATCAGGTGAGACTGGTTGCAGCTGTATTTAGTGGCTGTCTACCTGAGTATTATGAACTGTTTAAAAGAGGTAAGCTGCTTGACAGCTCATTTCTACATAAATTAGGAATTAAGCTACAGCCTGAAGGAAGAAAATGAGACAGAAGAGGAGCTCAGGGGCATCTGTGGATAGAGGGATGGCAGTGTATAGCAGCCTTTTCACACCTGATGGGTCCTGTACAGGCAGGCAGGGCACTTGTGCCTTCATTCCTTTTCCCTATTTTTTTTTTTTTTACGCCGGCAGAATGAGTCACCCAAAAGTCACCTGGCCCTGCTCCAGACTGCATACCTTTTTGTCAGGCCAAATCTGCATGTAACTACACAAACCCACACCACTGAGAAGAAATACAGGTACCAAAGGATTCAAGCCCTCATGTATGCCATGTGAGATATTTTCTAGAACCTCCTGCAGGGAACACAAGCTTCACTCTGAAGGAAACACTGGAGCTTACATAGCTCCTACTTAAACTGCAACATGAACCATACAAATATAGTATATAGCCAAAGAACCTTCATAAATATCCATCTGTCTACCATCACAGCCCGGCCTCTGCTTCATCCGATATCAAAGAGTTCATTGAATTGAGGGTGACTCCATTAGGATCTTTCTACCCGACATGTGCTTGTCATTTACAGTCTGGTATGTTATAAAATGTGTTGCACATTAATGCGTGTGTGCAATGATGAATGCATGTTGTTGTAACCCGCCTTGGGAATACAGACTGCAGTCTATTTCAGTGTTCAGTTCGTTGCCGCTTTGTAATGGAACTAAGATGAAATAGGAAGGTCTCAGAGAGTTCATTTATTGCTGTAAGAGGGCACAAACTTAAATCCCAGCTGAGTGAGATTTACTTGTAAGAATAAAACTATGCCGATGCTGGACACCACCTGGGAGGTTACTAGTAATACTACAAATACTCCTTTCTGTAATCTGGCTTGTCATTCATGGAATAATGATGTCAACACAGAAGGACTCACAGCGGATGCCATAGATCATGAGCGGGTCCAACTGCTTCTTGCCATGTCTGCCCTGGCCAGAGAGGTTTGACATGGCTTGTACCTCCCGATGGAAAAGGTAGTCTAACAGCGTCAGTGCCATTTTCTCCGCCGTGCGGCAGTTTGTGGTGATATGGAGCATGTCAGCTGGAGACACTGGGCAACGAACTCGCATCTCTGGGTTGTTCTCATCTCCCAACCAGGTGCCTGTTGGGTAGTCATCTAGAGGAAAAAGGAAATTAAGCAATTATTCAAGAACAGTGTTACAGCTCTCTTTCAACAAATATTTAGCCTGATAATAACAACACTAGGATTTGGACCAGTATGTGTGTTCAACCTTGTTTTCCTTCACAGGTTGACAAAACTACATTGGTACAGAGCCCCTGAGATGCTTCATGAAATACAATAGCACACCCATGTGGCAGGAAATGAGAAGTAAGTGAGTTGTGAGAAAAACTGTGCTATTATCAAAGATACTGAAAAGTTCAGTATGTGGTTTGGCTGTTTGCTCACAGAGTATGTTAGCTGTTAAATTCACCACACAAACAAACACACAAACAAAGCAAAAGACACGCTGTTCTGAACACCGTATGGTACCATCTAGCTAATGCTGACTAACAGCTTTATCATGGTAACCCACAGCTGCAAATAAATGAATAATAGTTTTCCTTTGAAGATTACCAAGAACTTCCCAAGTCCATTGAATATAACCAAACCAACAATCACAGTAAATAGCATCACAGTAACAACAATATGGATTCCATTTAGGTTTGTGCTTTCAGAAATGAACTATTCTTCTCTGGCTCAGCAAGAACCACTGAGCAAAGCTACTGAATACATTAAAAACCAAGTAAAGTATTCATCAATAAGGTCTGAGACAGAACAACAGGGACATGAACATGACACATCAGCACAGTTTGTTTTCTATTCAATATGGCCACCATCTGAAGTGGTCATGTTAGCCAAGTTAAATAAATCCAATCTCAACAAAGCAATCAAAAGGTAATTGTTTGCAGCAGTCATGGCTTAAGAGGTCAAAGTTTCCTTAGACCTGATGCTCAGACCAGCAGCTGCATGGTAGCTAATTGCCATCACATGTGAATGGGTATATGGACTATGGACAAATGGAAGGTTTGTTGTTGTTGTTGTTGTTGTTGTTGTTGTTGTTGTTGTTGATTTAAGGCCTGTATTGTCATTGTTAGGCCTTGGATAAAACATCTGATTATGAACCAGTAAAAGTGTAAAAATAACATTTTAGATCAGTGACATACGCACTGAAGTTACTGCTTTGTCTTTAACATTATCAAAATGGCAAATATGTGCAGTGAAAGCCATACCTTCTGAATTGAGTGTGATGAGTGTAACATTTGGGCCGTTTTGCGCGTTGCTGGAATGGCCACCATTGGAAACAGTGTCACTGGCCTCTGAGCCGCTGTCTTGTTCTTCCTGGCTCTCATCAGGACCTGGCACCTTTACAAGGATTGTGTTCTGACGCTTTCTGGTTATTGTGCTAAAAAGAAACATACTTGCAGTCAGTAGGTCACAGTAACAGCAACAATTAATTAGAAATAAATTTTTTTATTGTACTTTCTTATAGACCTACATTTTTCTGCACTTAAGACTGGTCTAAAATACATTACTGGTCCAAATAAAGACCTCAATGTTGTTTATGAAAAACTGTGTTTGAAAGGATCTGCGCATTTCTGACCTCACTTGATATAAGGTGTGAAAGTAAGCCACTCACTTGCTGAGCAGATTTTCCAGAGGGGTGTCTTCTTGGCTGGTGCCTTTTGTGTGTTCACTGCTCACTATCACATTTGTTTGTGGAACAACACTGAAAGAGAAGTTCAAAACAAGCTAGTTAACTTGCACATGTATCCATGCTTTGCGATCTCAAATAAATGTAGATAATATGTTTTCCTGCCTAATCACAATACACCTTTCTTGTATTAAATCACAAAGGAATTGGCCTGAGATTTTTAATTTATCTCCATCTGACTGCGCTGTAAGCCTAAATGGAAACAATGTCTGACTGGTGCAAAATGCACAAGTGTGCAATTGCATCTTACCATCGCACTTTGTTCCAAGTTTGAGTTGCCCCCTGAGGAGAACCTGCAACCATAGGAACCTGGATTGGGCTTTTTGCACAAGGCACCATGCTGTCCAGTTTACGTCCAAGGGCTTTGCATGTAGAATCCAGAGAATATAACTTTGATTCAATTCCCTCCAGTCGCTGGGTGATTGATGCAGTGAATGACACCAATAGGTTCTGGAAACACAAATGATAAGATACATTGCATGTAATTTAATTAACAAATCTTCTCTTCATTAGGGTTGGTCCATGTCTACCAAATTGCCCTAGGACAATGTCCACAGTAAAGCATCACAAGATTGTCTGTTTTCATACTGTGAATCTCATATGGTTACAACCTTATGTTGCGCAGTGTCTATTCTACAGAACTTGTGCTGGTACCTTAATAAAAGACAAGTCTTGGTTGTTGATGTTGTTATTCTCCAGGCTGGTGCTTAATTTCCTCTTTTTTTTCTGGGGCCTTTCTTCATCATCTTCATGATTTTCTAGCATGTCTGCAATAAATAAAAAATAAAGTCAACATTAAAACAACACAACATCCTTCTAGGGGTGCTTAGATTGATTGATTGTTCCTACTGTAACATTAGGTAAAGGTATCATGTATCTTATGATACAGAATCTCTACCACATATACAATGTTTATTATGCAGTTTTTGTTGTTGTTTTTTAAAGATATTATTTAGTCATTTTATGACTTTGCCATTTGAATATGACAGAATAAACCAGGAGACAGAAGGAAAGACCTGCAGTAAATTGTCCCGAGCCAGACTTGAAAACATGCCATCCACTTATGAAACCAGTGTCTCAAAGGGGTGCATGCAGTTTTTAAATAATATAAACAACACTTCAGTTACATAAAATTCATTAAAATTGCTAGTAATAAAAAATCCATGTTTCTTGCTGCAGCAATTACCAATAACTGATTCAGAATTTGAGGAGAAGGAATGTTCACCATACACTAATATGAATTAATAGAAAATAAAAGTTTTCATACTTTCTCACAAAAATGTTACCTGTTCTGTCTTCCGGGTTAAAGTCTTCCACCGTTATTTGTACAATTTCATCCAACTCTTGTTCAGACATTGTTCACAGCTGAAAAAAGATCAAATTAAAACTTGGTTAATTTAGTAGGAAAGCAGAATGTTTGTCTGTATTACTGTAGACTATATACTAAAGATTTACGACTTTGTCATCTGATATAATCTCAAACTTCCTGTTCTTCACTATACTTTGTGCGATTGTGGGATGATTAACAGTTTTTCACAAAGAAATCTTGTCAAACTCATATTAAGCTTCACATCCATATACAAATCACCTAGGAAGCAACTACACAAATATTGCAACAAGAAGTTTCAAATTAATATTCAGCAATAAACCTCTAATGACAAACAAGTAGTTACATACACCCTCATACTTTCATTAAATTACTTTTTCAAGACATATTTAACAATTACTTAATTACTGTACATCTCCCTTTCTGCACTGAACAGTTTGATGTATAGGTTTTGATATTGCTTTTATGGGTCACATTATGTGTTTAATTTGCTGCTTTACATATTTTATTGTTCAATTGTGCAATACATTGGCATTGTTTTGTCTGTAACACTACTTCCTTCCTTTGCTTTGTGCAGTCTTGTCTATGCCTGAAGACGTCAGATCACCATATACTACAGATTGCTGCTTTGTACAACTTAATTTACCTACTTTACCAGTTAACTGCTTCTCAGTCCCCTATTGATTTCACATTTGACTACACTTTGCAATGATACCTATCAATGGTAACTTCATATTGGAAAGTGTGCTATTAAAGCAGTCACCTTAAAGAATATACTAAATACTATAATGAAAAAACCTTTCATATCACAGTTTGTAGAATAAATGTAAGGAGTGTATGCATTTTGACAATGACATGAAAACTCTGACTCTTGACGATGCATTCATAGTGTGTGTGTGTGTATA
>JAOWBC010000049.1:17268739-17291000 GCA_028566105.1 Hypoplectrus providencianus | reverse complement strand
GTGTGTGTGTGTGTGTGTGTGTGTGAGCACGATAAATGTTTTCTTTCATATTGAATACAGACGTTGAGCAATTGGCAGGTTTTTTTGAGAGAGAGAGATTTTAATAGTTTAAAAAAGCTTTTTCTATGCAGAAAAAAAATCTTTATCTTTTAATTGTAAATGTCATGTGGTAGTCTGATGGGATGATGGGTATTTTTTTTAAGCATAACAAAAATGCCGTTGAGACAATATATGTTGAAACAAAATGCAAAGTTAAACCAGCTTTTTATTTATCGCTGCAGAAATCCTGGGTTTTTATGTTGTTGTGTAAATCTCACTCATGTTAATTAAATGATTCATTTTTACCAGCTTTATTTATTTATTTATTTATTTTCAAAAAGGACAATGCATATTAATCAACATTCAAAAAACATTTAAATGTGCCTGAGTTGGTAAGTTTCCAGCAGGGTAGTTTTTTAGCAGTCCATTTACAAGCTGTTAGGCATATAATAATATTACAAATATATGAATATGTACAATATTTAAAGCATACTACACAGTGGTAAAAAAAGAAAAGAAAAGAAAAGACAAAAACATAGACAACACAGTAAAACAGTAATAACATATGTGAATAAAATAAGGAGAGAAGATGATGTAAACACAGTCAAGTCATGTTGGAGGGGCAAATAGCAGCATTGACACTATTGATTCACAATAAACTGTTTCTTATGTTATAATAACAATATAATTTGGCCCTTATTGATTTGGGTACTGAACATTGAAATCAGTCAATAGCTGGCACTGTGATAGGGTGCTTAGAGTTGCTGCCCATTCAGGTCCACTGCAACATGGTGCTGAATGTTAAATGGGTTGCTTTAGTGGGTGGAGGGGAGAGCGACACATGAACTCCTACACCTTCTATTTCAGTTAATTTTGTTTTGATTAAGAGGAGGATATACAATAGTATATATATTCATGTATACAGGGAGTAATGTTGACTTACAGTGGGCTTATGTTTTCACAGATATTTGAACTTGTCAAAGTTGCAAAAGCATGGGTGCTACATTAACAATGGCTCTGTTTCTTAAGTCATCACAGTGGACCAGGACCCTAAAACTGAACATTAATTGTATTATTTACACCTGTGCTTTTCCCATTGTGACTTGAGACAAGTATGTTCTGTGAAAAGGGCTTATCTCACACCAGAGCATTTAATCTAATCCCTGCTTCCCACCTGCAGTAAGTGAAACAAACATGAAAGCTAAAGTCCTCTGGGATTCTCGGGCATCACCAAGGGTTCCTGCTTTGGGACACACTGGTGTGCTGCCCTACTATCCCGACTCAATGATTGTATTTCACCAAAGCAGATATATGTCTTTAGGATGATTATTTTCTGTTTAGTATATATTTAGATTTCACCTGGGAGACTTTGTTGACAGAGGAAATAAAAGAGAGGCTCCCTTTTATTTCCTCTGTGGTCCGGGCACTTATGTCTCCGGGTCTGCTTATAATGCAGTGGAGTGGTGTAGCACCCTACATGCACAGGGTTAAAAAAAACACTTGGCATCTGTATTTAAAGCTGTAGCTAATCTTGGAGGCTTTGGGATACATTGTGTCTTGCCTCAATGAGAAGGCCAAGGCCATCCTGTAGACAGGGGCTGAACTTTTTAACTTGGTACTTCAGCGCTGTGCAGTGCATACGCTCAGCCCGGAGAATGCCACTAAAGCCTAAAGAGCACCAAAGTGAGATGAGTTTTCATTCACTCTGTTAACTACCTATTGCAGTAGAGCTCACTGTCAAACTGGGCTAATTGCTTCGTTTCACAGCGAGATATTGGATATGTGAAAAGGCCGTGGTCCAAGTCTTTCCCTGTGTTTCGCCTGTTATAGGTAGCGTATCAGCATGGTGCGCCTCCTCAGTGAATGGGAATAAAAACACTTGAGGCTTTATTTATAGGATAGTCTGAGGCAGTTTTGTTTCAACTTGTGTACATGTTTAATGCAAATGATTCTTTTTGTGCTCTTATTGTAGGAAAAACACACACTCATGAATACACAAAAGCACAACAAGAGGACTGCACTTTGAATAGGAAAAAGCTTAAGTTTTGCTAACTTTATAAACTCAGTCAATGTCTAATGTGCTGCAGGTTTGATGGAAAATCAGAAACAGTTTAATTAATTGGCTGTTTAGCTACAGTGATATCTAAGCACACAATGTGCTTTTCATGTTTCACTCCTCTGTTTTCTCTCTTCCATCTGCTCTCTTACAGCTTTCATTAACGACGCTGAATGATTGGGGATTCCTGTTAAAAAAGGGTAGAACCACGATTAAAAGAAAACGAGGACAGAGGGGGTGAAAAACGGTCGGTATGGAATTGCCACCTCCTTCCACCCTCCCCCCACACCTCACCCCTTTTTACCCAAGAGCCTCTCATGCCATCTGTACTGCCAACGGGGGACACTTTGCCCGTGCCAGGAGGCGGACAAAGACCCTGCCGGATCCCTGGAGTATGGGCGCGCTCAGAGGAGCCATCTTGGGAGATGTTGCCGCGACACCTAAAATGGCTGGGGCTGGCATACGAGGTGAGCTGCATCATGGTTTTCTGATGGGTACCAGTGGTGATGGCGGTGGGCAGGAGGTGGGGGAACGTGTGATTGCGCGATGGGGGATGGGGGCAGCAGGAAGGACGAGGGAAAGAGTTTCCCATTTCCTCCCCAGTCACACATGGCCTCTCCCTTTTCTCTTCTATCTTCTGCTCCTGCTAATTAGCAGTTAAGGGGTGATGCGAGGGGGGTGGTGGGTGAGGGAGGGTGGTGGTGGAGGTGGTTTGTGGTGAGAAGGGGGTGGGGGGGGCCTGGGTAGCAAACAAAATTAATGAGCTGGCACTGGTTGAAGGAAACCTGCCATCCTCTCTTGTCATGGTGCTTCTTTACTCCCTGATGCACACCAGGCAGCGGTGTACGCCGTGTTTCCACCCAACAAAGCTCATGGATTAATTCATGCAAAACCGCTTTTATTATGAGATTCGCATTATGATATTTAGTACAGTATCTTAACTATCTTAATGTGCTGAACCCCTCAGGTGAATTCTGTCGGGGAGAGGAGATAATTCCCATCCAGGGAATTGCATTATTGTTTTTAAAAGTAGAATCTTAGAATTAATTCACTATATGAACAAAGATATTTTGGCCCACAAAGGAGTTATTTTATCTGTAATAATATCAGCACCGAATATTAGCAGTGTGTAATATTAATATAATGATGTTCATCATTTAAAGTGCTTTATTTAAATGGCATCTTTAAAGGCTGGTTATGTATTGGATGTTTTCTCTAAGCTGACATTGATTATAACTCTCAGTATAAAAGCAACACAACTCCTCTACTAAAATGCACACATGGATAAGAACTTGATTTGACATGACGGGCTATTAAAAATGTAAAAATGTCACATTCTTCCAAAATTTGACAGCGGCAAATATCAGCCAAATATCAAAGCTCCAAATCTATAGCATTTCCATCCCTGTGACCTCTCTTTGTCACACACGCTCACACAGAGATCCTGGGAATGCTCCTTATCATGGCGTGGAGCTGCTCTGTAACCCCGGTGGCTCTGGCAGCAACCTGAGGCAGAAAAAAGCGAGGCACGTGAGCATGTGTGTCCAGGGCCAACATGTGCAGCTGCAGTGCTTGTGTGTTAATGAACAGCACCGTGCGTTTTCACATTATCATTCAGCCCCGCTCTCTCGCTCTCTCCCCTCTCAATAGCTGTTTAGTCCCCCCCCTCTGCCCTCCGTAAAGGCCTGCTTTCCCACCATTGTGGGAGCTGGTTCTGCGGCGGGCCGGGGCTGGGGGGCAGGGTGGGAAAGGCCCTCCAGACTAGACATGAGCAGATGCCTGAGACATTAGACTGTCGTGCGGATCACCGGGGTCGGGCGAGCCGCTGAGTTTTAATGTGTGAGCAAATGTATGTGTGTTTGATATGTGTGTGATGGGGGGGGGGGGTGGTAGTCCAGGCCCCTGAGTGCCACCTGACTGTTCATTAGTCTATTCAGCCTCTTCTGCATGTCTGAAAGGCATGGAGATGCTGTTTTGAGAGGGATTTCACTGGCATTAGAGATGCATTCATACATGTTATGCATATAGAGGTTCAGGCCTGCACCCTGTCACACGGGAGCTCACGCCTCGCCATTAGATTGCATCAGAGTCGTAATGCAATGATATTTCAACTCCACAAAGATGCATTTTCACATATTTTTTCTATTGAGAATCTGATTTATTTTTACACAGTGTGCCTGTCATCAGCCATGCACTCCTTTATCTTTGCTCAATTTACCAGCTGGATGTGATTTGTCGCTCATGCAAACAGAATCTACATATTTGTATCGCTCTCAGGTGGTACACCAGGCAGACATCATGATGGCACGGTGTATCACTGAGAATGACTCAGCTAAGGCGATGGGTGCGCCTAACAAGCTGAATGATGTAACCCCGCGGATAATGATTATTAATGAGCCTCATACTGTACATGTGCCTCCACAAAATATGTAAGGCATGTGCAGCAGCCCACATGTCAAAAGATTATTCCCTCTCTTTATTCATATAAAAGACTCAGAGCTGTCTTTATAATTGCATTTGCGCTGCTCATCTGTGATATACAGCGCATTGCTTCGGGCAGATTTGACAGAAGGGAGAAAGCAAGGTGAAGGCGAGAAATTAATCTTGGAGATACAGTAGCTTGCTCCATGCTACGTCTCTGTTGCAGATCTCCACGGTGCCTCAGAGAAAACAGAGGATGCAGAGGAGAGGAATGGTGAAAGTGTGGTAAAGTAAAAGTAAAGATTTGGTCAGCAGGAAAGGGTTAAAGACAGTGGAGACAAATGTATATGTAGAGGAGGTACCTGGTGAAGCACATGGGGCAGCCATGTTTGAGCCACCAGTGCTACCTCTACATGCGCTGAGGAAGTTAGCTTGTGTTAGCTTGTGCAGTGCCATGCTAAAGCAATTTGCAGCCTGCACGGTGCCGGGCATGGAGGACTAGTGCGTGTGTGTGTGTCTGTGTGTGTGTGTTTGGGGGGGTCGGTCTGCAACTGTATGTGATAGCTGCGGCAGTCGACAGAGACAGCATGGTCAAAGAGAGGCGGTGACTGAAATTTGTCAGTATTGGCCCTGACATTTCCTGCTGAAAGAGTAATCACTTTTCGTCTTATTTGAAGGATGTAAAAATAAGCAGCGCACACATTCACACAGAATATTTATTCATCTAAGGATAACTGTGTGTTACTCTGACTAATTACAACATGCAGCTTGACATTACATGAAATGAGCTTACGAGAGAAGACAAAATTAAAATATGCTATCAAGGTGAGCTTGTGATTTTCTTTTGTTAGCAGTATGTGATGGCTTACAAACACTTTGGTGAAACTGCTTAGGCGTCTGCTTTTAATCTGCCCTCAAACAAACAGAGTTTTCAATCAAGATTGTCTGAATCCAGAGCGGCTGAGCAGTGAGGTCAGCGGCTTTGACACCGTGTCAGGAGGATTTAGGATGTGAACTGCCCTGAATCTTCCTCTGCTCACTCCAGACACTTAAATATTCATTCTTCAATCCCTTTTTTCGTACTTTACCTAAAAACTGACATAAGATATATTTCCCCTCCAGAAAATGACAGAATATAGATGATTACTTTCCTTTCTTTCCTTTGTTATTCATTATTAACTATGTATTGCTTTTGCTATGTGGGGTTTTCAGTGCAAGGAAATTATAATGTGGGACATGATGAAGTGACAGTAGCCGGCGCCCACTTCCAATTCTGTGTGGGTGAAGCAGCGTAGCCATAGTAGCGATAAAATGTTAATACCATATAGCTCCTGGGTTACCTCTTCGGATTCTCCACACTATGTGTGGACACTATTAATGTTTTAACGGCTCTACTGTGATATATAAAGCCCGGCTCAGGGGCCGCCCATAGTCTTGGATGAGGTCCAATGTGGGTCAAGCGAAGCTCATCTGGGGTTTTTTAATGCAACTTTGGCCGAGACTAATCTAGCACAAAGCCTGACATTAAGTATCTTAGAGGAAGATGGAGAGAAGTTTCTACATCCCAGGCTTTTCAGATTACGTCTGTTGGCTGTGGCGTCCCTGAGTAGGGGTCCTGTATGCTCCAATGAAAGTAGAGGAGAATTAGGTGACTGAGCCTTTAATACAGCGGCCCTTTGTAATCATATCAGGAGGAGATGAGGTTCTAGGGTGAGGAGAATTAGGGGGAATCCTTGGTGTGACCTCATTTTTACATGTTTTTTATTCTGCTGGTACAGTGCGTGAACGTGATACCAGGGTAAAAGGGGCACAAGGGCGATAAAGAGAACTGTTTGACCGATATTGATTTTATAATGGCCAATGCTCGGGAGGCTGAGGGCAAATATGTATGATGCCAATATCATGTTTTTGTCTTTTTTTGGATCTGATAAAATACAACAAATCAATATTAACAAAAAATAGACACAAAATTGCTGAAATTAAATGGGCATTAATTTAACACTATTATGTATTGTCTACAATGTCACTGTTTGCTTTAGTGGATTCATGCTCTGTCTACAATGCACTTATAAGAATTTGCAAAAAACAAATACTTAGACTTACTTAAATACTTAAAAAAAATCTATCAAAACAATTTATCAGCAGATAGCAGCATCATGAATTTGAATATATAATCAGCATTAGTGCATTGACCTTCATTACAGTTGGCTCCAGGAAGGACATTAATAAATAAATAAGCAGCTTCATAACCGCCGGCTTTGGCTGATCACAATAGTCTCAAAATGGCATTTATTGGCCTGATTAACCAGCTGACCGATTAATGTGTTCACTGCTAATAAAGACGAAAATAGTACATGCATCACCGTGTCACTGTACACCGTGTCCATCACTTTGTCAGAATCAAGTCAAGTTCAAGTTCATGGATGCAGCCGACCAGTCAGGGAGTTAGAGGAGTCTGTGGCCACCCGGGAGTACAGGAGGAGGAGGTGTTGGAAGAGGAGGAGGTGGGTGGATGGATGGGGAGTACATAGCCTTTGACCTCTGTTAGGGTTGCTATGGGAAAGAGGCCGGCCGGCTCAGTAATGTACGACTGAAAAGGCCGAACTGTCAGAGCTGTCCAGCAGACGTCAACCCCCCCCACCACACACACACACACACACTCTTACTCTAACCCATTCACACATGCTCACAGATGGCACTGGCCAGCTTGGGAATGTTAGCTGCGAGAGAATGCTTTATGTTCATCAGACACCATTATAATTTATCCAGCCATTAGAGTTACACATTACCAGTCTACACCTCTTCCTCAGCGCAGACTTGCCTTTGTGTTGGACCACTTGTGTCTCATTTTTCAGCCTCATCCTACACATCTGAACACCCATTGTGTGTGTGTGAGCTGGGGACTTAGGGGCTTATAAGACAACAAATATACTATCGCCGTGGTGAAACAACACTTGTCAGAAAATAAAAGAGCATTTTACATCGCAAACAAAGAGGTTTCCACAAGTTCTATAAATAAAATCAGCCTTTCAATCAGTATCATCGTCTGTGGCCCGCAGGCAGTGGTAAATGCATGTATAGACATAATCAGCAGCATCAGATAAGCATGTATTTCAGTCTGCTCATTTTAAAATGGTCAGTGTTCGATGTTTAAGTGGCTGCGTGTCAGAGGCATGCAAATCCCCTGATTGTAATATGTGCATGTTTCCATGCCCCTTCTGTAAATGTGTGCAAGTGTGTCCTCATTTAAGGTGGCATTCATTCAGGGGAGGGGTCTCAGGAATAAAAGAGCACGTATTTGCATACGCTGCATGCTGTCTGCAGAGAGGGAGCAGTCAAAAAAAGATATCAGAGCTGGACAAAGAGAACGAGGACAAATCCTTCATTGTGGGGTTGGTGGGAGAAAGGGCTTGTCTGAATTGGGGAGTGGGTGAAAATTGACAGAGAAAGAGTTCGGGCTGGTTCCCTGTGGGGATAAAAGCCTTAAGATCCCTCCATGCATACAGCCTGAAAATGAGAGAGAAGAACAACATGCAGAGCTCAGGGGCCTATTTTTACAGGGCATGAAAAGGAAGTTTGTTTTTCTGAAACACTGCCTACAATTTCTGATGTACAAAAACTAAAAGAAAAATTATGCACAACAAGAAATTTTATATTGTCAAAACATACCTATCAGCATTTTCTATAACCAAAATACATTGTTTTACAGAATCTCTACAGCCTAAACATATCTCCATAGACCCGCGATCACATGGCAGAGTTTTTGTGTTTGTGTTTTGCTGTTGTTTTAATCTGTTGTATTACAATGTATGCATGCACTTTGCAAACTTTGAAAAATGCTCCACAAATAAAGCTTTTAGATTAATTATTATTTTGAATGTTTTACGAGTTTGTCCTTGACAAAACAAAATGTTGACAATGACAATTTATTTAAAGAATGTATTGTAGTGACATTAGGTATTTTCTTTCCAGCCAAATTGTGAAATATTATAACTGTCCATGCTAAATGGCATAGCTTATAAAACTTAGTTTTTTTCCCTCATGCTAATGATTGCCCTCATCATTTATCCTCAGGATGGGAAAGGATCTGCACTCTGTAGGAACAAGCTTGGACACAAGGAGATTATGGACCAAACTCAACAAAGTGTCGTGAATGTGGATGGTATTTAATTTTAAAGGACTGTAGAAATAAAAGAGATACTCTGTAAGCCTGAAATGTGTAACTCACGTCATCAACTTTTATTTGATATTTCACCTTTGGTTAAACAGATCTAATATTGTCTAAATTGCAAATAAAAAAAAGAACTTGTATGTTTTCACACAGTACATTATGTGTATTTTTACAGCTAATGAATGTATTAATCGTTTAAAAAATAATTGTTCTCATCTGTCTGAATTGAAATAGTAATGCATTGAAAGTAAATGCAAGACTGATGTTTCAAGTTCACTGCTGACACTGAAATAAAAATAATGGAAATAACATTTGTTTTAGTCATTTTTGTTTTTTGTAAGACGGTATTTTATTTTGGTAGGTGGAAAAATGTGTTTTTTTATATTTTCGACAGCGTTGTCTTTAAACGTAAAGGATTTAAAAAAAAAAAAAACATTAAATCGACAATGTATTTATGATGAGGCTAGAATACAGGAACTTAGTTTATTTTCTTTCTTCTTCTTCTTCTTCTTTTTTTTTTTTTTTAGCTTCACATGCTATGGTGTGAGAGAGGATCGTGTGAGAAAGTGTAGAGTGACCCCGCATTAAGTTTTAATTAGGAGGAGCAGACGGAGGGACGTGTGTTGAATCAGTGTGGGAAAAAGAAAAGTTCATCAGCCGCAAAACTCAGCGGACAAAAATGACCCTGTTCGCTATTAAAATATAAAATAAGCTTTTGCTCATTCTCCTCATATTTAATTGATCGTGAAAATGTACACGGGTCACGCTGCATTTTATAACGCGACATATTAAAGTAGTGAACTAATGAGATGAAATAAACGTGTTACATTTAGACGTCTGGATAAAAAATATAGGAGTTGTTTAGTTAAAATCCAAATCTATCGCTGCGCACCAGGGCCCAATTTGGGCGATTAATCAGGTTTTGGGATTACAGGCCTTCCTGGTGTCCGACTGATCTGTGTCCGGAGTCAAACAACAGATGGACACGCGCAGGGTCAACAGAGGATTATTTCCGTGTCTTTAGGCTGTTTGGAGACAAGCGGAACGATTAAAATCAAGCGGGTCTCTTACTTACAACTGAGTCCACAATTTAATCATTTCCTCTTTCTGAAAATGATGAAGATAAATAATGTCACAGGTGACTGCCTCGTCTTTTCAACTGCAGTTCATTTGTTATATTTCAGTGTTTTTTTAAGCAAATGGAACTACCTTTTTATATATAACTCTCTGCTATTTTATTCATTGTTATAGTGTAATTTAAACTTTAAATAATAAAATAAATAACCTGCTCTTCAAAACCAGAAGTCTGGCTGCTTAATGTTTGAGTTTGAACAATGTACTGTAGATATGCCAACATTTATTTTAGTTTTAAAAAAAGTGATATAATTTATTATTTATTTAAGCAATCTTTTTTTTTTTTTTTTTTTTTTTTTTTTTTTGCATGTGAAATAAGACCCACAGATTAATTAGTCAGCTGATATTGGCCTCTCACAGACATATCTAGTGATAGTGATATTACTTTTTTAAAATTTCAATGACAAAACATATAATGCAGAAAGCTTTTGAATGGATGATTTAGAAAAGTCTGCTATTTTTTTATATATTTATTTAAATGGTCAGCAATTCACTGATGTCAAAGTTTATTAGATGTTTATTTTTATGAATTTATTATTTATTTTATCTTTTGTCATGTCTTTAATTGGAATAAAAAAAAATAATACACTGTATATATAAAACATCATGATATGTACTTATCTTTAATTAATGTTAATACAGGTTAAACAGCTTTCTGATACCTTTGCAGAGTCATTTTAGTGGGAAATTGATGTCCAATCCAAAAAGAAGTAATCAGTAATCACTGATTTTCCTTACCTCAATTGGTATCTGTATTCTCCCTTTTCTTCCCCTTAAAAATTCGGTATTGGTCTTGAAAATCCCATATTTGCATGAATAAAGTGTCCTCTTATTTGTGAGAAATTAGGATTAAAAAAAGGGAAACTGTACTTATCACAGCAACATAAGTACAAAAAAATAGATCCGGTGCATAGACAAAGAACCTTTAAAGAACCAGAATATTAAATACATTATGAGCACATGTTCTAAATGGAAGATCTGGATACAACTATATGCCCAAAACAGAGATATTGACTATAAAAATAGAAATGGAGTAAGAAATGAAGTGAGAGTAAGCGAAAGTTGCAGTACACTTGAATGAAATAAGTTAGGAGTATAAAACTACTGAGTTTTCACATGTGCTTAAATCTAAATTCATACTCATGTAGCAGTGGAGATCTCACTCATGGAGGGGCCATGCGGGAGTCAGCATGTTTTCAATCCATCCAGAAGCTACAGCGGCTGATTTCGGTGATTAGTTCCCCCCTCTGGATGACTGGAAACCAATTAGTGAAATCATCCTCTGTAGAGTGTGGATGGAAGAAAAGCCCAAAGGTTTCAAATGATTTTGTTAAAACTGTTACACTGGTGTGATTTTCATCATTAAAAGCAAAATGTTTCCCATTCTCTCTGCTTCACCCGGAATGCTCTGTAAATGTGTATGTTTTCCTGTTTATTTCTGCAAACAAATGTTGGAGAGCTCCAGGGATAATCACGACAGCTTCAGTGTCCTGCCGTCCTTCTGCACGAGTAATTGCTTGAATCGGCTCCTTGGGTTAAATACTGCCTTTTGATGAGTGTCTTGTGCTGCGGGGCGGCTGTGAGACCTGTTGGTGAAGTCCCTACAGGTCAGCAGGGGGTCAGGGGTCATGATCTGGACAGTCCCCCAGAGAACATTAAACAGGCTGAAGAGAAGCAGAGGTCAGGAGCCGTCTGAGCCAGAGCCAAAGGTCAAGGGCCGCTAATTAAGTGGCTATTTCCTGCTATTCCCCAATGACCACTGGGCTCAGAGATGGACAGGAAAACGCCTGAAGAAGTCTATTTACAGGAAGTTAATAAAACCTGTTTACTAGGTAGAAGCAGTGACTGAAACAACAGATACTGTAAGCCGGTAAACAACAACAGGAGGAGCTTTTAACTGAGGGGAATTGGAAAAAAATCATTCACAATATCTTTTAGCTGTGATTCAGAGTGGACAGGTTACAAATTGAGGCGAAAAGAGCCATATAAAGCTCCTCTTTTACAAAACATGTTTTTTGTTATTCTGACTTAATAGGAGATGCGAACAAACATTGATGGATGCATTTTAGTTTAATAATCTAACATTATAACCAGATCCACCACCTCAGAAGCAATAAGACACGCAGAGAGGCAGGACCTCAGAGCTGGAGTTGAGTATCCAAACATTTTGGAGGGAAAGTCGTGGAAGCTGTTTATGCCTTTCCAGCCTCTGAATGAGCCTATGTGTATGATCCTTTAGCATAAGAATGGAGATGGGGCCTGTGAACTCCTCTGACACTGACCTTTCTCCCAGGATGTGAATAGTATCACTCAAGGGCTGCCCGGCAGCCTTTCAGTCAGACCTGAGCCTTGCCCTTGCCTAAAACTCCTAATCAGGCTGATTTAATGTATCCTACAAGTCCTTCCTCACAACCCACCACACACTGCTGCTTCAGAGGAGTCGCTCTGGAGGCACAAACTCTCCTCACGGCCCTGCCTCTGGGCCCCTGCACTTTGGGAAGTTAGAGGAGCTGGTTTGAGACAACAGGGGGCCCTTTCTCCTCCCAAAGAGTCTGGGTCTCTTTATAATCAATTGGTTCCTCCCCTAAGGAGCTGATGCTTAATTCAAGCTACGTTGGATTTCTAAAATAGTTTTAAAAAGGAAATATGTAAAATATTTTTTTTTCATGTCGTTGTTTTGCTATCATGTGAAACCAAATATGAATTAGATTTTAAAAAAAAAATAATGATAATAATCTGAGGACAAAAATATAGTCAGTTTGGTGCATATTTGTAGCTCTGCTAATACTAGAGAACAATAAGGAAGTATCTGGAGAAAGAAGAGTGTAGTGCTGAAGGGACAGCGCCAAGTAGAAGCTTATCCCAGAACAGATGAAGACACCCATTTACCAGTACACTCTTCTCAAAAAGACAGAATACACACATTCATCTCAGAATTAAACCTCATGTTAAATTACCACTCAGGCAACATTATATTAAAGTGAAGTGAAGTCTTTAAAATACCATACAGTACTATAAAATGTAAGTCATCCACTGGGTTGGGACGCAGTCTGTAAAAAAACACATTTTAGTCAAAGTGTATCTCTATGATTATCCTCCAAATGTTGTAGCTGTAGCCATTTTTTATTCACAAAATATATTGTAATGAAATGTAGTTCTACTTCAATAATAAAAAAATGACTTAATCAAAGGTTTTACTTATCAAAGTTTTAAGATAATTATATTAAAAAAAAATTCGTTTCCCATTGTTGGAAGTGCCTTCGTAATTTACACCTTTTCGTTTACGACTTTGTTCACAGCCAGAGTGCGTCCCTTGATTGGTGCGTAACAGCATCAGAGCAGCGCGCGCAGCCTCTTGTTGCAGCTCGTTCCCGGCCTGTAACACAGTTAATGGACAGAGTGTAATGTGCTGTGGTTCCTCTGAGAGCCAGCCTGCAGCAGCCCGCTGCCATAGGCCACAAGGCACATGTATGATTGTCTAGTGGGGGTTTGATAGCGTTAATGTAAAATAAAGAGACACGGAACACAAGTTTAATTTTATTTGCTCGCTATGTGGCAAAGTTGGCTTGTTTTTGTTTGTTTGTTTTACTAAAAATAACGCGAACAAGGCAATAGGGGCAGAACAACTTTTTTTTTATTATTATTATTATTATTATTATTAGGGTCCGAGCGCAGTCGCAGACTGGCGAAGACCCTATTGAAATTGTTATTATTTTTTATTGTACGACAGGTCGTGTGTGTGTGTGTGATATTTCCCTCCAACAAATGACCATCAATAGCATCCAGCTTACAGTACTTAGATTTTCGTCGGAACCATTTTGAAAAGAAAAAAAAGAAAACATTTTTATCCGCGATACTTTCTGCACTACGCTCTGTGAGGCGTCAAAGCGCAAAATAAACTTAAATCAGATGTAGCCTGAGAACACACAGTCCAAATTTAAGACAATGCCATTGATAATTTAGCATAACATAGTCTACACGTGGAGCCAATTAACTAAAATGAAATCATTTGTACAACAATTCAAGTACACTTACTTACTTTATCATTTAATTAACTTGAATTCTGAGGTCTATTTCACTTATTGCTAATTTACATTAAAAATTCCATCTGCACACCCAGATCTGGCACAGTAGCCTTTTATGCAGCTGTTAAGATGAGGGGTTAAGAGGCAGGTGCAATTAGCGGATGCAGGTTGGGGCTTTGTGGAGAAACTGAAGAGGGTTTGTTGCTGCAAAGACAAAGAAACTTGGTATCCAAACTACAACAAGCTTTTCTGTTTTGTTTTGGGTTTTTTTTGGTGTTCAGAATTAAACTAATCAGATGTCCATCCTAAGTGTGTGAGTAAGGAGGAGAAGCTTTGAGTGTGTCCGATTCATCATGTGTGCTTGTCACCAAGCATTGCACATCACCGTCCCTGTCCACTGTATGCAAGGCCAACATTTAATGTGAGATAAACCATCTATTGTGACTGTGTTTCACAACCTGACTGTGTTAGGAAGCGCTTCACAAATTGTCTTCCTAGAATGTAAAATGTCTCCCTAAAGAAATTAGCTGTTACAAATTTACATGTAAGCTGAATGAGAAAGACGGGGGTTATTTGTTTTGACAACAAAAACAGAACCGCACGTCTGCTGGGTTAAAAAGAAAGAGGGGTGAGAAACAGGAGGGAATAAAGAGAGTGACAGTATGTGGGAGAAAGAGAGATGAGCCCATATTGAGGCACAATCAGCTCTGTGCGCATGCTCACATGAGGCTCATCAGAGCTTCACACTGTGCTGGGTGGCATTTTTCAAAAAGCCACGTGAGGATGCAGCCGTTCCCTTCTCTCACAAATCTGTCATGACATGCTGGTAGGCTCGGCTGTGATTGGCTGAAGATGATGTGAGTCAGCAGTCAAAGGTGAAAGGTAAAATGTATAGCAGGAAATGGTACTTAATGCGGCTGAAAGCTGATTATCTTCATGTTCAAAAGAAAAAAAGAGTAGAGATATGCAATTTTTTTAGCACGGCTCAAACATTGATTTAATTTTATAGCATAAAAAAAAATCATTTATTGTAGTTTATTCCATAATCCTGCAGTGTGAGATATGGGTAAGGAAGCAATGAATACAATAAAATCTAACCATTTGTTTTCCGAAATTTTCATATATTGTCACGATCATTTCTGACGATCTCCCAGAGGTCTTTGGGTCCATCTCTGCAGGAATTCAAAGCCACATTCCAACAGGCTGATTTTAGGGTGATTTACCATTCAGCATTCATATAGACACAGGGGACTTGAACCGTGTCTGATGTGTGGCTGCTATGTTAGCCTTTGACCCCGGACTGTCTGGAGGGCCACGGTGACAGAGAGTCAAGGTCAAGGGGAAGGGGGATGGGGATGGGCGTAGGCAGCATCTGACGGCTGGAAAGGCTCCCTGTCTGGGAGTGCTGAACCCAGACAGTCCCAGACATCGATCTGAGGGGAGACGGTGTCGTGTGTGAACCCCTTTAGATCCCCACGTCCTACCCTGTCTGTTCCCACTCACCTCCATGGCCCTGGAGGGGGAAATGGGGACCGCTGGTGTCTGAAGACCGGCGGGGAAATGGTTCCCAAGCTGAGGAGAGACACAAATCTGAATATCACTAATCCTTTAGTGCAGATAAACACAAGCCCACAGCCTTGATTTACCAATTTTAATTTACAATTTAATCTTTCCATCTCAATCACATTTTCTGTTCATTCAATGATGTTTATTTGCACTCATTCATTTCATTTCACTCATTCATTTGCACTTTTTAACCACAACTGGGATTTTTAATTCTTATGCCTATTATCCGATATCTTACCATTATCTCTATAGTATACTTATCTGTATGCATACTGTGTACAAATATGACTGTGTGCATTGTGTCTATACACAGAACATACAATACGAGACAACATATACATGTATCGACTTACACTTGCCATGTACACGTATTACAAAGCTCTGTAGCCAATTTAATGAGTAGCTTTACCATATTTTATTTTGTTTTAACTCACTTTTCAGTTAGTCAGATAGGAATAGTTGTCACTTATACTAAAGTGTATGTTTTCCTCTAAAATACTCAGATGGCTCATTTGATTAACAGTTTGGAAGCTGAAAAAGGTGAGTTATCTTTCTTTTTGAGGCAAAACATAGTATTTCCTTTTTCTCAAAGACATTTATCACATCACAGCCCCTCAGATTTATCATGACCCTCTGGGGTACTTAGTTGCTAGGCTGGGAAACACTGGACTACCTCTAGCTCCATCATCGACCATGCAACGATGCATCAGTATTAAAATCTATTGATGTCATATGTAACATGAGTCATTTTTTCTGCGGAAGAACTTTTGATATTTTATTGCATTTTGCTGGTAACACTTATGTACTTTACTAAAACATATTACATGTTTATCTATAAAAACTAAAATGACCTTGTCAAAAAGAGTTCAATCACATCTACTCGTTCTTTGTTGTGAAAATAAGTCCAATGAATATTATCTACTTGATAGACAAACTCAGTGAATATGCACTGAAGTTTCCCAATCTAAATTTTTGGTAATTGCATTTTAGAATTGGCTTTCAAACTAGTTGTAATGTTACAAATCCAGCTCATACATAAATGTCTTGAAATCAGATTTCATGTGAGCTCAGAGAAACTTTCCCTTTTCAGCAGGTCAATGTTAAAACACAGAAAACCATTCTATCCCACATCAAACTAAAGTAACATTTACCAAAAACATACTATGGTCTGGAGGGGTGCCTTAAGAAGCAAGACTTTAACTTCTAAGACAATATTTTGACATTGATATAAGGTGTATTTGGCACCTCTTCCAGTCACCAGCACAGTTAAGTGTTAAAGGGTGATTAAACATCTTTTTGAAGCAGGAGCAGCTCCCTCTACAGGTAATAAACGGAGCCACCTTCATGTGAGCAGAAACCTATGATACTATATACCCCAAACCCCCTGTTCCCTCTGCCAACTAACATAACCTGCCTTGCACACACACATAAATGCACACACGGTCACAGATATAAGGCCCCAAGACCTCCCGGGTGATCTGCAGTGGAGCGTGTAGCCACCTGTCAATCACCAGATCTTGGCCGCCTTAAGAGAGACATTTCGTCTGGGACAACGGCAGCCCGTCCCTCCCCATACATTCTGCCTCCCCTAGCAACCATCGCCGGATGACTGAGAGGCTTTGTCCCCTCACAACAGGAGTCCACCATTGAACCCAGGAGCCCGTAGCAACCAGAATTAGAGGGTGCCAGAAAGGGGTCTTTTCTGTGAAACGGGGGTGAAAGCTCTGTTCTTGTCCCTTCGTCTGGGATTCATATCAGGGGCCTGAATGGCGTCCCCTCCTCCTTTTAAATGCTGGTGTAACGGAGCGTATGAAGGGGCTAGCAGTGAGCGGATAGGATCATGGTTAATCTGCTGTTCCTCTCCACTGTGGTCCGATAGGGACACTTAAGCAGCCTCTGTGGACAGTTAGTGGCGTGGGGAGGCCTGTGCATACCTGGGGAGGCCGGAGCCGGGAGGTTCATCAGCAGCTTGCAAACAGACAGGGAATAAACTGATTCAATCATTTATTAAATCAAATGTGCCTGTTCATTAATATAAAATTACTTTACTATGGGAAAAAATCCTCCATTCAAAAGCCGACGTAACAATCAGAACACAGAGAGAGAAAAAGCTTCCATAAATGATGTGTGGATAACATTTTTTTTGGGAGTAGTTCGTCAAAGTAAAGCTGATTTAAACTTCTTCATAAAAGCAAACAGTTAAAGGAAAACTTTTTCAACTTGAATCCTTTATTCCCATGTGATATTGTGTAAGTTACAAATAAGGGGCTCTGTATTGACAGAGATTGCTGCAGCCACTCAACAATACAATCTTTTGGTGCATTTGCCTCCTGTAACTGTTTGTCCACTAAAAGTGCTTGTTTTTGCCTCTGACTGGCTGCAAATTGTGTCCTACAAAAATGTAGAATGGACATTACAAAGAAATAAAATGTTTTTCTTGACCTTTTGATGGTTTCAGTCTGTTTGATGACGTGTCTAACCAAGTTTAGTTAAGTTAATCAAACAGTCCGGATCAAGCTCAATGTCAAGATATCCACCTTTCTCCCTTTAACACAATACTGGACAAGTTTACATACGTGTCCTACCCCATTAGTCATTCAGACAGGAAAACATAAAAAAAAAAATGGCTAGTGCTTTCAAACAAACAGTGTTGGAAGAAGGATTCAGAGCATTTACTTCTGTGCTATTGATCTAAAAGTATCAATAGCACTGTGTAAAAATGCTCCAAGTAAAAGTCCTGCATCGAAAATGTTCACAGCTTCATGCACTTTGATTGGTCCTTGTTAAATAGTAACTGTAGCTGTCAAATAAATGTAGTGAGAAAAAAGTATGTTTCACTCTGAAACTCTGTGTACCTCAGTTTTAAGTACATTTACTTACTATTCATTACTCACTGGGTCTCAGAATAAATTAAGATGATTTCAGGAAAAAGATAACGTTTTTTTTCCATACAATTTTTTACCAATGTGTTGTACTTTTCTCTAATCTTCAATGCTATTTGTGATGTCATCGAATATTTGTACCTCTTTCTGTCTTTAACGGTTATTGAAGTGAACCAAGCTAAGAAGTTAAGAGGTGAAATCACTCACTGACATTACATCAACTCAAATAAATGACTTGGTTAGTTTCCAGCAATAAGTTCCAGTATTGGGCTTTAAAAAGGCAGTCCACATGTAAATGGTCAGATAGGTTTTGGAAGTCAGATGCACCTGCTGAGAAGTAACCTTTAGGGGACACAGAAGCTGCACAAAACGTGAGCAGATTAGGTATAGAGAGAAAAGCGTAAGGGCTTGAATAGTTTATGACCAGTTCTATGGACTTGTGGTTTCTTTCAATAGGGGCTTTTACTGCCCTCTTTATAAGGGAGTGAACATGGATCCCTGAATGCTTCTTTAACCGCTGTAGATCCTCGTAACTGTAAACTGAATTCAGGGGAGTTTTACTGCAGAGTGACTGACACTTATATGCAAACTGTAAAACAATGAGGTGAATACAGAGGCCACATAATCGCCATTAGACATATTACATCGTTTTCTGGGAATAATGGTGAAAAATTGGAAAACAAAAAGCCAAATAGCCACAGCCAGGTGCTCTAACACGACCTCCCACGTTGTATTTAATGCTCTGTACATTTTACATCACCACGTATTGAAGATTACAAACTAATCTCAACCTACAAACAACATCGCTGGCATGCAGAGAAAACATGCTTTTCCTGGTATGTTCTTTATCATTAATGAGCGTGCCCACGGCCCCCTGTATGGGAGTATGTTTTGTGCGGCTCCCATTCTAAGCTCTCGTCCTGCACCCTCTTTCCCTCTTTCCCACCCTCTCCTTCCCTCCGACCTGTCAATCAAAAATCATGATTGAGCCCGGATGGCAGGCAGTCAGTCATCAGCAATGAAAGTGAGGCCTCATTCTCTGTCTGTCCCTCCCTCTTTTCATGCCCCCTTGCCTCCTCAAGTTTTTCCATCTCACCTTCTCCGTGGCCTCCCGGGCCCCCCTCTGCTCCCCTGCTATCCCTGTACAGTTTGTGTTTTCCCCCCGTGGAAGTCACATCTGTGGTCAGTGTCCGTCCAAAAGAGGCCAAACGTCAAACATGGCTGTCAAGCTTCAAAAGGCTCGACTCCCTCGAGCTCAGAGAGGAAGAGGCCTGGTATCATTTATAAATAAGTCTGATTTAGTTTTAACAGGCCTTTGCATTTGCCCTGTAAGTGGCTGATGAATAAACATGAGCAGAGTTGGGGCGGGAACTGCATGGGGGTAGGATGAGAAGAGGCCCGGCTTGTGTGTATATGTGTGTGGACGTATTTGGGGGGTATCGGGGGCAATAGGGGGGAGCCTTTCTTCCCAGCAGGGCTGCATCTCGTTTAATTGGAGCACTTGTGGCACCATTACCTCCTTTACTCAAACACGTTACTGATGACAAAAGAAAACAGCACTAAGCCTGCCTTTGTTAGCGAGGAGACTGGACGACGCAATGGATTCCTCGCTGCTACTCATGTGTGGGAATCGTCCGCACTCCCACCACGGCGAGCTGCTGCCCGCCTTCGATCAGTGAAACGCTGAGGTCAGGTGGACGGGAGACAGAGCACGTGGAAAGTACAGTTCATCATTACTGAACTATCCCAGATGGGCTTTTTATCAGATACAGAAATAAACTGCATTTTTCTTTGAATAAATCTCTGCATTTTTCTCCAACCATGTGCAAAAATAGCACCAATATTCAGCCTATTTACATCAGGAATCCTCTCTATTAATCAATAGACTCCAGCATATGTACGCAGCCCTGCCTTTGACCCTGCCCTTTAGCTCCCCTCTGACCCCAGGCCATGATGATGAGGCCGGTCTCTAGTTGGCTTTTGGTCACCACAGTGTCCCGAGAGAGCAATAAGGGTGTGACCTTTACCCTCAGGCTGACTCCACTGCAGAGAGGACACTGAAGGGCTATTAAATGAGGGAAACAACTCATTTCCTCCGCCTCTTGTTGGTAAATCTTGACTTTTTAGTCCATTATCTTGAAGTGCTTTAAAGATATTTGATTGCTAAAAAAAATAACTGAAATTGATTTCTTTTTAAATTGAAATAAAGTTCGCACAATGTATACAATTGCAATTCTGTGTAATAATTCTTTAATAATTTTTAAAATTACATTACCATTAGCAAACTTTCACTTTTCAAAACAGTATGACATAAATATTGTACAGTGTGCAATGCGTAAATATACAAACATTGGCTTTTGACAAAATAATTAATTTTTAAAATCAATAACACTTTACTTTAATGCTTCTATTTGACATTTATAAGCAGTTTATTCACGTGTAACACATTTAAAATACACTGAAATGTCGTTGTGGGCACATATTAGTGATAATAAATGTATTTCTCAGCAACCCTTCCTGTGGGCACCTGGTGTAAAAACTGTGCATGCCACAATCTATCAAATCAACCATTTGATTGGACCTGTGATTTTTAGATCACAATTTATTTTAATGATTGATTTAAAAAAAATTTTTCTATCATTTAAGACTTTGATATTTTTACATGATCATGTCTTGATCCATAAAGATGAACAGATCATTGGTTTTATCAGAGCCAGGGGATCATTCACATTTGTTAAATTCCTCTCCAACATAATGTATCAAGTGTGAAATAACTTTTTTTGGGATGTATTGTGAAACCAGACATATAAAAAATACAATTAAACTATTTCAATAATAATTTTGTGCTTACAACAAAACTACAGTTCTTGTAAGCCAATAAATATTTGTACACTGCTTATAAATGCTAAGTGAAGGTGGGTTAATGTAAAGTGTTACCAAACATCCTTCATGTTACAGCAAAAATAAAAATCCATATTCAGCAACTGTCATTACATCTCAGTGTAAAACATCCCCATGAACACACACATAAATATTTGAGTTCCGTTTTTAATGCATCTAAGTAAAACTGAAAACAAAGCTGTGAAAGTGATAAAGGAAAATCCAGTGCAAAGTGCAACTCAAGTGGGTCTGTAGCAAACCTGATACAAAATATTTAACTATTCCCCTCACATCAATATAAATGGTTTTGTTCTCTTGGTCATATATAAGTTAGTTTCAGGCTTTATGTGAACCAAGAGACATATTCTGCAGTTTGAAGTGGATTTCTCTGTCTCTCAATGAGGCAAATCCCTCCACTTGTATCAAGATAATGTAATTTTTTTCAAATAAATATTTAATACCAGTAATTAAATGGAAATTAATTTATCTAAACTGAAAATAAAGTTCCCAGAAAACTGAAAAGATTTCTTCACTTCAAACAAAAATAATAATAATAAAAAAAAACTTTAAGACTCAATTCCAGTCCGAACCATCTGCTACGAGACCTATATTCACTGTTAATAAAATAAGTGATTTTGATTGGAAAAGAATAATCATAACAAATGGATATTTCTCTCCAGCAGGAGATTATAGGAGCAAATGAGCAGTGTGTGTGTGTGATAAAGACAAGGCCTACAGTCAGGTCTGCTCCATGGTGAAATTAGACTCCGCTCTGAAAAAGAAAGAAGAGCATCATAATAATTAGTGAAACTTGACAGAAAAGTTGTAGCTCACAGTGTGTGGTGTCAAGATTTTGATAAATGCCTCTTCTACTGTGGCCTGCGATTTGGCCTGTAGATGCTCCTGTGCAGTCCATCTATCACCCTACTGGATGGATTACACTGACAGTCTAGTTTTCTAATAGTATCATTTTCATTCCCACAGTAAACATGACTTCAAGGTGACTTTGAGGAGCTGTGCTGTGTGAAACCCCTATCAACAAACCGCACAAGTGAGCTTCACGTGGAAGCGTCGAGCAAAAGGGGCC
>JAOWBC010000049.1:17249044-17268639 GCA_028566105.1 Hypoplectrus providencianus | reverse complement strand
GGAGCTGTGCTGTGTGAAACCCCTATCAACAAACCGCACAAGTGAGCTTCACGTGGAAGCGTCGAGCAAAAGGGGCCATATCAGCATTTCGTAACCATAACACACGGAGAGACGGGGATACTGAATGTACCTATAAATATGAATTAACATAACAAATCTGATTGTGTGTTTACTCCATATCCAACAGTATGAACAAAAATATTACTGACAAAGACAAGGAATTACAATGCTTCTCATGTAGGCAGCAAAAATTTGGATCTGCTGCCACCCAGAGGACAGTGAATGCAACACACTCTACCACAATAGAGGCACTACCCGCATGGGTTTTTTGGTGTGAGGAGAGCATAAGTCCATGACCGGGGGTGAGGTGTCACATAAACTAAAACAGGAACTTGAAACAAAGTTAAAAAAAAAATAAATAAAAAAAAAACTTAAACAGGAACTTACACGTCCTTATTCTGCATGTGGTTGTTGTAATGAAGGATAGGTGGGATGGCCTCCTCATCATCAGGAAGCTGGGAATGACATAATATATTCATGGGGAGACAAAAAAAAAAAAATTATAATAATTTTTTAAAAAATCAAATAAACTGAATATATAATATTAAATCATCTTTCTGACTGTCAGAACATGGAAAATTATGAACTGTTTGTTTGTAAATAGAGGCAGTACAATGATGGTAGCCCACTTAAAAACTTACACAGCGAGTGGAAAAATAGGGTAACACAAAACAGTAAAATGTTTCGACAGCAAAACAAACTAAAAGCATGCAATTCTGTTTTCACACACACAATTTAACAAAGAAAGTGATTTACATATGATATCTGATATTCATTCCAGACAACTTTATAATTGCTTTCTTTCTATTGCCTGAAACATAATGTGTATTGACATCAGCATTTTGGACTGTAAAAACCTCTTTATAGTCATAAAGAATCATCTCTCACCTCCCAGTAGGGTTCATCATCAAAACAGTTGTCATCTGCAGGATCTCCCCAGATAGGCAGTCTTAAAATACAACCTGAGAAGAATGCAAATAAGTAATAAACCTAACACACACAGTCCATCATTCACTGTGAGCAGACATGCCCCTATTATTCAAACATACTGATGTCATAGCACACATTTCTTACCAACAATGATGCCTCCGCCCACACCGAAACAGATAGCCACACAGAGGCCTGCAGCCTGGTGTCCACCCTGACGTGTGGGTATCATGTCTTTGAACTCACCCTCAAAGTCAAAGGTGTTAATGAGCCTGCACGACAAAAAGAAGGGGAAATCACAGGGTTCTATTAGAACAAATTCCGATTTACAATATTCCTGTATAGGTTGATAATTTTCTGACCATTCATTAAATTAAGTTACATTTTTCAGGATCTCTGACAAGAAACTGGATGACATGTGGCTACTACTTGTCATTTATTTGAAACTTTTTTAACCATGACCTCTGAATGCCATTTGTCAGCAAGGACTCACCCTTCAGTGCCGTAAACAGAATCGGATGCAGCTGCAGCAGTGATGGCTCCCACGATGCCGCCTATCACCCCCGGCATGGCGTGCAGGTTATGGATTCCACATGTATCCTGGATCTTCAGGTGCTTTTCCATAAAAGGCTGAGAGAGACAGCGAGGATTACCTGTGTTTACTTTAAAACCTCCAACAGCATGGTCTCCCTGAGCTTTATGCTTATAGTTGGCTTAAGAGCACAAAAAAAAGGAAAAGAATTGAGTGACACATTAAGGAAAACACCCTATGTGTTAAAAGCGATAACTAACTTTAAGCATAAAAGATATGGACAAATATGTTCTCAGCATAAAGAAAATGGAAAGAAAGTATCAAAGTACTGTGATTTAAAATTGGCACCTTCAAAAACTAAAGTGAGAATTATCTCATAATAGTTACAGTAAACCAGATAAACACCGTACCGTTAGGTAGATGTATCCCAGTGTGGAGACGATACCGCAGCAGAAGCCTACGATCAGAGAGCCGTACGGCATCAGCATGAACTCTGCTGCAGTGCCCACTGCTACACCTCCAGCTAGAGTGGAGTTCTGAATGTGAACCTGAACAAAAACACATATAGAAACAATGCATCTGCTGGTCAACAGATTGTGCAGTACACACAGTATGCACCCAATCCCGTCAAGGCAAAATTAAGTTTGAGTTTGTTCAGGTGGGGCACAAGTCATGCACATCATGTTAAACAACTCAACAATCTATTCAGTGCTGTCAGCTTGACAAATCTACACACTTTCTGTTATGATGTGCACCGTACATCACATAATAACTTTAAGTGTGCATGACTGACATAAAAAAACAAACAGCTCCTAACCATGTCAAGTTTTCCATGCTTCTGGAAGAGGCTGGAGACAGCCACAGTAGTGAGCACAGTTGAGGCCAAAGCCAGGTAGGTGTTGATGGCTGCTCTGTGCTGCCCGTCCCCATGGTCTGTGATGGCTGAGTTGAAGCTGGGCCAGAACATCCACAGGAAGAGCGTACCTGTGTAGATAGCAGAGTGGACAGTAAGAATCCAGCAGATCCACAAATTCTCGAGAACAATCACTGTTGAATAAATTCCCACCCACCAATCATGGCAAAGACGTCGGAGTGGTAGACGGAGCCCTGCAGACGACTGCTCTGGTCCAGGTTTGGCCGATAGAGCATCCACGAGATGGAAAGACCATAATAACCTCCAAATGTGTGGATTACCATGGAGCCTCCAGCATCTCTGGCCTTCAACAAACAATCAAAAACATTACTGGAAAATATTACAAAACCTAAGCAAGCATAACAGTGTCTTTACTGCTTTTTTGGTTCAACTTACATGTATTAGATCCAGGATAATATATTCCTCCACGGCAAACAGGGTGATCCCAAACAGAGTCATAACCAGCAGCTGGACTGCACTGACTTTACCAAGCACCGCTCCGTAGGCGATTAGGCAGCCCGCCACACAGAAGTCAGCATTGATCAGGCTGAGGAGGGAAACAAGAAAATGTGTAAATCTATACTGGTCAAATATTGTATTTTATATTGGCTGTGAAAGTGGAAAGAGGCTATAGAGAGTGGAAAGAAACAAATTATCTTTGAGAGATTATTAACATGATATCGATACTATCAAAACTCTATCCTAACTGAGGAAATCCTCCTTTTTTCTTTTGTATGTGTTGACACAGAGTGACTTGGCTAAACTTCAGCAGTATCATCTTTTCATTAGTCAGAGTTTCTCTTTACCTTCCAGCCACTGACTCCACAAACGCATCAGTCAGACTACATTCTCCCATTCGATATGTATTACTCACAATTAAACAAAACAAGAAGGGATGATTTTGATTTATTGAGACATAAAAAGAACATTTACTTCTCAACTCCAATTTTGATCTTTCCATCTGTGTAGTCCAGGGAGTGGAACCAGCCTTGCATCAGTAGCGCCCACTGGAGGCCGAAGGCTGCGATGAGGAAGTTAAAACCAACTGCGCCGAAGCTGTAGCGCTTAAGAAATGTCATCAGGAAGCCAAAGCCAACAAAGATCATCACATGGACATCCTGGAAACCTGGGGCAAAGAAGAGGGCAGGCTGAAGTTTCTAAGGCCAACAATAAATCCTTAAGCTCCAATATAATAACAATAATGCAATATATATTATTCATCAAAATATTTTGTTGGAAATGTATTTTTCTGAAACAATTACATATGAATCATATTTGTTAAAACAGGCCGCATGTGCAGCAGATACCCGACGGTGTCATTTACAGTACAACATTGCAAAAGCCGGACACACCTTTAGGCACAATAGGTCCTCAATGCACTGTGAAACATTATAGGTAACAAAGGAAAATTTGCAGCCAAGTTTGATATCACATAGAGGGGACATATTTTTTTGTTTGTTTACAGTCCAAAAAACGCTTAGTGTTTCAGGCCTTTCAGACTCATGTTAGCTGGCAGGGTGTGTGAAGCCTTGGAAAAGGGTTGTGTGACTTCAGAATGAGGTCCTCCAAGTATCCTGACAACATACAGTGTCCATCCATCATTTGACATCGAACACCATATCTGAGATGGCTTCATGATTGCCTGACACTGACACCGTGGGTTGTCGGGGAAATGTAGAAAACAGCCACACCCACCGTCTTTCATACAAACAGCCCTAAAGTTGCAAACTGTATTAATGCCTTTTAAACGTATTTTTTAGCTTTATACAAATGGGTTTATTATTGACTTGTCAGCAACTTTTAAAGGAAAGGAAACCCTGAAGGGACTCAGAACTCTAGTTTAAATGTGAATTTGTGAGAGTCAGCAAATTAGGAATAATATGAGAGGTCAAGTTCAAAAACAAAAAAAAAACACATTAACAAAAAATATATATATATATGCAGAAATGCAGATGTGTAAAGATATAGATATTTAGTTTATAATATAAAGGCAGAGGTAAACAGTGAGAATTTAGCCTTTAGAGAGCACATTAAAACAATAAAAAATCTAAATTAAGTCACTTACTTGGATATCTGAAGTAGAAGTCGTTCTCAATGTCACTGGATATATTTTTAGCTTTCCTGTGCTCTATCCAGTGTGTATCCGATTCTTCATTGTAACGAATAAAAACCCCAAACAAGATGATCATGGCTGTTTGCCATACGATGCAAACTGCTGGAAGACTGAAACGAACATTTGTATTTTTTTCACGGTCACAACATTCCCTGAAACTTTGAATACAGCCCATCGTTTTTTTTTTCTTTTTTTCTTCTCAAGCTATAAAAGCTGCAGTGGAATTATTCATGTGAGCTTCTGTCTGAAAAAGCTTTTATGACCCTGAGCATCTTAAGCACAAGTGAAGATGAGCAAAGATGGGTGTCTGCTTCACTATGAGGACACTCCCACAGTCACTCCCTCCACTTTGGCACATGCTTAACTGACACTTTGAGCAAAGGACATCCTTAAGTTGAAGATGCATTTTATGTCGTATGATGATTTTTTTTTTTTTTTTTTCAAATTAAAAAAGTACAAATCACCAAATATTTAAAATGTGATGGATCTGTAAGCTAAAATGCTCCTGATAATCGACAGAGGAGAGTTCATATTCTGATCAAACCGGATAAATATAATGTTAACAATGACATCTATCACCAGACTGTTGAATGCTTGTCTTCAGAAGTTACCAAACATTGTTATCCAGTGGACATTGAGGGGGATAATATTTATTTTTTTCACATATTCTTTGAATCTCCTCTCGTAGTCACTGACAGTGCGTAGAGTTGTCTTCGGTTGCTTGTTGCCTGATGATGGGAACGTGCTCCGTTCCTCTGCACATGGCTGATCCTCTGAAGCATTAAGTGTAAATAATGAGTATCCATGCAGGGCCCCATTACAAAGATGCACAACAGGTTTGACTCAGTCATCCATCACAGACGCAGAGTTCAAGGATGAGACAAGGGTCCAGCTTTGTCTCCAGTAAATCCTACATGTTTCTTCACTGCTGTGCAGGCCAATAGTAAAACTGCAGTGATTTCATATGTTACTGATCAAACCTGTACATCTGCTGTGACAAGTCACAGCAATCAGAGAATTTAAACTCATTTTGGAGTTGCTATTCAGCAGATTGAGATGATGAGCATGATAAAATCCTGCAAACCACTGTGTTTCACTGAGAGACTGATGAGAAAACTGATATTACTGTAATGTCTGTGTGGTATATCAATAGACTGTAAGTTTATCAGCATTAGGCAGAAACAGAAAGACAAACCTAACTATGGCTTCTAGGAAGCAGTTTCTCAATTCAGATTGCACTATGGGGGGAAAGCATACACATGACATTTTACATGTAAATAGTAAATATGATCCTGACCTAACTGTCCTTGTCTTGTTTGCGCTTGCATGTTAAGGAGGGCCAAAAAGACAGACTGGAGAAAAAAACTGCAGCTCCTAAATGCCAGCCATGTTGTTTTCCACTTTTTTTTTTTCCAATGAAACAGTTATGACAGTTGAAGAAAACAAAGGAGCATCACCCAGTTAATGTAAATACTGTAAACAAGCATGATTGTTATGAATCATGAACTAAATAGATATTTCTGATTTGTAATTAAAATGCCATTGGAGTAACCATAAACGTTTTTGCTCTGCCAGTCCCAGATACAGCACTAACTGTATCTTTATAATTGTAAAAGAAAATGTTTTATTGAATCATAACCTCGCAAGAAAAAAAAAGCATGTCATCATCTAAACATATAGATCAACACACAGGCTGTGAGCTCACCTCATTAAAACAGGTGAGCAGGTATCTGTGCTCATTGATCTCACTGCTCGGCTGAGCGCTGCTGCCTTGGTGATGAAATCCTGGCAGAGGATGGGCTCTTCTGGGTTGATGTGCAGAACTGATCCTCCTTGATCTGAGCTCTGCTGACTGTCAGGCTTGTTGAAGCAGCTTTTGTATCTTGTGTTTTCTTTAGAATAAAAAATAGGCAAGTTAAACAAATTGAACATTAAATTATTTTTTGAGGAACATATATATATATTATTTTTCTCTCCAAAAATACATCTGAAAAAGAAAAAAAAAGTATTGTCTCCTTACAGAAAAAGGATTTTATTAGATTATCACAGGAGAAAATAAATATTTGAATGTCCTTACGCTGGTGGTAATTACAGAGTTTTGACATGAGATACAGATACAAATGCTATTTTTTCTGTAAATTATCTTGCTAGCTGCTGTGTGAAACAACACGTGCCTACAAATATTAAGGAAAGGGGGTGACACCCCAACAGGAAGTGAATTCCCATACAGCGCAGTACATACAGCATGGCAATGTTCTTAGTCTAAACAGCCCCTGTTTATAGGCCTGTATCACAGCCGTCATTTTCACTCGGCATACCAGGAAGTGTGTTTTTAATCTCAGCGAGTCATAGCACAGCGAGTCAGCAGGCACAATACTAGAAGTGGTCAACATGTACACAGACACACACACATATATGTGCAATACAATTACTAGCACATTATTTTATTGCTAATTTATTTATTATTTTATTACTACACCTCAGACCATTTATATGTACGCCTGGCCAATTACTTTATTAGGTACACCTGTGCAAAATATTAGGTGTGCGGTGCCCAGTCAATATTTTAGGTACACCTGGCCCATTAATAAGGTACAGCGGTGCAACATATTAGGGAAAACAGACACAAAGTATTTAAGTACACCCGTCTAAAATATATGATACAGCCTAATTTATTCGGTACAGCTGTCAAATTTATTAGGTGAGCCTTACCAGATTACTTGGTACCCTTGTTATTTGTAACATTTGTCCAGGTAGGTGTGCCTAATACTTTTGAAAAAGTAGTCATATTCCCACAAAGTTTTGTTGGCTTTACAAAAAACTGTGACAAGCAGTATGCCGTGCCACACTAAATCTAGTGGATTTTAGCACGCTTTAAAGAAATTGAAAAATCTGCCAGACTTCATCTTAGTATGTCAGTAAAATAACATTCGCTATTCGCTATAATGCTACACATAGCATTTAAATGATTAAAAATAGACGTGGCTGTCAACCTGTGTCTGGGGTCTCTAATGTGGGTCTGCTGGCAAAACTTCCATATTTTCGCTAGTCAATCTCACTCAAACACTGTCAGCATCAACAGTAATTTACAGTTTACACAACTCTTTTGTTGAATGATCACACACATCACTGTTTCCCTTTGCTACAGGAGAACAACCTGAGAGCAACACACTCTGTTTCGCAAACAACGTGACAACTGCTCAGTTTCCCTTCTGTGACTTTATTCCTTTTGTCCATGCTATTAACAAACATGTCATCAGTAGCTTAGTGTAGCTACAGTCAGACACTCTTACCCCTTGTGGCAGTTTTTTCTTGCTACTGTCATGTTGCTTATGGTGGGATCTGTTGGTCTCTCTTTGTTATAATACCTATTTTAAAGGGTATGGTTTGGACCTACTCTTCAGGTAAAGTGCTTTGAAATGGCTTTTGGCTTTTGACGTCAATTGGCACAATATAAATTGAATTGAATTGATTGTCTTTTGCCGTCTCATTTTCTATCAACAGGAAGAAAATATATGCTTTGTAAAATATAGGACATACATTTTGATGAGCCATTTACAACAGCAGAATACAGTGTTTCTGATCACATCTGTACTTCTGCTGTGACAAGTCTCTTATTTCACACACAATATATACAAAAAAACCCTTAAATATATTTTTTTATTTTTTTGTGGCATTTTATTTGAAACTGGTTTTAATGCAGCACATCCATTATTCATTTAACCGTATTCACACTGATGAATAAATATTTGTAAGAGGGTATTTTTGGGCACATTAAGTTTAAATATACTTAATTTCGTGATTGATTTCACTGAACACCAAAACATGTTTAGAACTTGATGAATGTGTAGCTTGTGACCTCATCTGGGGAAAACTGTCCATTCTTATAATTCCCTCAAATGAAGAGTGAGCTTCTGTTCCAACATGTGAAAATCTGCATCAGGTAGAAGATACCCCTGGATGATATCTATGACATCTTTCTCAGTAGTGAGCTCATAGTCCTTCCTGTTCTTGAACGGTAAATGTCCAGCCAGCTCGCACAGAGCAACATTGAAGGCAGACTCCTCCTTGGCACCAAAGCTCGACTTTCTAGGCCACACTGCAATGCGAACACCTTTTCTTGAACAGTGATCCTTTTCACTCTGTTTGCGATCGCATGGCGAACATCCTCTAGTCAAAAACACGTTGTGAGCAATATTACTGTCCACAAGAAAGTCTGTAACTTGACAGATGGCTCCAGCAACTTCCTCCACTCCCTCTGACTCAGTATAGAACAGAAAGCCAACAGGAAAGTCAAGCAAGCGATAAAACCCTTTTTCAGGAATCAGCGGCTTGACCGGCATGGATTCTATCTTGAGCTCGTGATTCAGGTAATACCCATGTAGATGTAAATGATTGACAGACGCAAATGCTCCAAGACTATTGAAGCCGACACGGAAGCCAGGTTCAGAGCTCAGCAGCACTGTTTCAATGCCAACATGGACGGCGGACCTTGTCAGGATCTGAGGGAAACAGCGTGAAGGATCTGGAACAAAGAGACAATGTCCAAACTCCAAAGGGCTGACATTGACCAGCACAACCATCCTGCAGGGTTCATGCAACCGTCCCTTTTCATTTTCTCCTTCAATGTCCTTTATCATCTCAAGTATGATTTCCTCTGGATTGATTTTGTTAAAATTAAATTGTTTGGCATTAAACTCCTGCTGAATACTCAGTATCTCTTGAGGCTTTCTTCTCTCTATTCCTCTTTGAATATTCAGCTGGGCCACGAAGCCATGCGCACCCAGCAGGATACGTGTTTGTAAGTCACCCAAGTGGTAGCGAAAGAGTCCACGGTTCATCCTGTCAGTCCAGCCGGCTTGGATGGTCGTGTCAAATTTTCCTGGCGTTGATGCAATCCCAATTCTTTTGTCACTGCTCCGACACACATCTGCGACAAAGTCCTGGTTGCTGTACACAAACTGGAGCGGCATGGCCGGACCTGCTGGTGAACAGTGAAGCAGAGAGGCATGAGCTTTGACAACAGTATTCAGGTGTCATTCTGCTGAATCATCAGACATCACTGTCAAGTCACATGTGCAGCTTGTGGACATGGCAGAAAATAATAATGAATGATTATTGTATGGGATTCATTATGTCTTCACTTATGGTAAGATCATTGGTTTTTGTTTTATGCCAGAAAGTAGCCTTCTGATGAAGACAGAAACTTGCTGCCAAAACAAATCACTATATGAAAAAAAAAATTCAAACATTACAACATAATTCAAAATACATTTGTGGAATAAAAAAATACCAATAATCTTAACAATTATTGATTATGCCAATGATTTTTTTGCTTAATTAATGCTGAAAAATGGACAAATTCAAAATGTCTTGTCTGACCAATGGTCTAAAAATCAAAGAAAGTGATGTTTACTATCATGAAATTAAGAAACATTCAAATTTAAAAAGCTTGAAAAAAGACCTAAGCTACAAATCATTTATCTAAATTTGTGAAAATTTATTCTCAGAAATTAATTCATTGACATATTTAACTTAGCTGCAGTGCACAGAGAGTGACAGCTTTAAAGTAAGGACTGCAACTATTTTGGATGACCGAATCCTAAGCATGCAATTTATTTCTTTAATAAAAATTAAATAAATAAATGAAAACGACACATGTACTGCATACGTCAATATACTTCATCAATAATAAAAGTGCTACTACTAATACTACTGACCACAGTGAATGACTAACTATAATTCGTTGGATTCATGAATTATTAATAAATATATAAAACAAAAATCGCCATGTACATGAATTATAGTCAGCAAGATAACGAGTAACTAAAGCTGTTGGACAGATGTACTGGAGTAAAAAGTACATTTTTCCCTCACTGTTTTGGGGATACAGTACAAGTATTTAACATGTGCACGTAAATACAGTACTTGAGTAAATTAACTTTTACTCCATCAATGATACGGACTGACAAAAGTTTGTGAATAAAGCTAATAACGAACTCCACATCATGGAAAGCCAGCAGTCTAAAGCTGCTTGTTTCATTGATTGGTTGCCAGTAACACGAGCAGTTCGTATGAACTGACAGTATACTCACCTTGGCAGTACACCACTAGCTCTTTAAATAAAAGGCAGAGTAAACGCCGGCTAGTTATTTACATCCTTATTATTTGTTTTTTTTAAATACAGTTTTTCCTAGCACTGATCTGACGCGATGCGTCCGGATAAGTCTGGTAGCTTCCTTAGCACCACGTTTTCTTCTTCGGGGGTGTTTACTGGTGTGCTTCCGGTTTAGTTTTTCAGAATAAATGTTTCTATAAAATGTTTTATTTTTATATGCGACATTTAAAACAGTAGCTTAAAACAAGGTAAATTGAAGTCGTGACTCCTACACCACAGAAAAGGTCCTGCATTTTTTCAAGTAAAAGTAGAGAGATAAAAGTCTCAAAATACCAGTCTGCTTTTCTTTCTTTCTTCTTTTTTTCACAACGGATGATTTTGTTTTTTTTTTCACAAGGTCAGTATAATTTATTCATCCCAATATAAACTACACTTGAATGTTATAGCCGGTTGAAGAGGTCCTCATTTTTTAAATTACGTATATACATTTTACTAGTTACATCTGTGCTCCAAAATTGTGTCAAGCTACATGGTAAATCCCCTTGTAACTGGAATAGTATGTGTGCAATATTTTACTGTTGAGCAACTTTCCAGTTTTTCCCTTGCTGATCCATGTAGGCTGAACTAACTTTTTAAGAATGAGCAGCTGTCCAATGAGGCATCATGGTTATTTTGGTCTCTGCATGCTTTAGGAGATAAAGCAGGCAGTGATTGGCAGAGTTGTGAACGTGCGACACAGAGTTTAGGGGTTCATCACAGTTGATGCATCTGAAGTAACTGGCTAAACTAGCTCATTTTAATATTCACAGTAAATTCTCCCTTTTTTCAGAAATAAGGACAAGTGGGAGAACCATGGAAGCCAGCAACAATGATGTAAGTAGCTTGCTTTTGTGTTTGAAAATGTAACAATTGTAAGGAATGATATCGTTAAAGTTATTGAAATACAACACAAAAACAGTGGAGGGTACTTAAAAATTACTTTTTGACTGATGGTGTTTCCTTCTTTGGGTTTTTACTGACGTGAAATGGTTCAAACTTGTTGAAGCTACATAAGAGTTTTATCTGTTGGAAGAACAGATGGCAGTCTGGCCCGCCAGGCCTCTAGTTATTTTTAACACCAGCAACAGTTTCTGTTACCAACACATCACTCCCACTAAGATAGCCTACATGTTTCTATGCTTAAAACCATAAAATTAGGTTTACTTTGAATAAATATGTATGGTTTCTTTAACCATTTTAACCATGCAACACATCTGTCTTAGAAAAAAGAAGAAAATAAAGAATTATATTGCCCAGATTATTTCGCAAGGCCTTGTATTTCATTTTCTCTGACAGTTTTTGTATAATTCTATTTTGTAGGCAGGAAAGAAATCAGAAGATCAAGCTCACACTTTAAATATACATCCAACACAGGAGACTACTGACGTGGATTCCCAGCCACCCCTCACAGCCGTTGTCAGAGGTATGTGATGCATTTGTCTGTTCACCATGTAATGATCCTTTTGTGAGATAGAAATTAACAATACTTTCCCTAACATTTCAATTTAAACTTGTTTAAATTAATAATCTAAGTAATCTAAGTTCAAATATACAGTTATTTAACTTTTGGTGCTTTCAACCAAATTAATTTATATTTTACCATGAATTTACCAGTGTTCTACATATGTGATTTTTTTTTACCCTTTCACATCAGGTCAAACTGTCACTTCTGCAGAGAACGGAGACCCTGAGGTCCAACCTGGCCCTGTCGCAGATAAGGAAAATGCTATAAAGCCAAAACTCCAAATAACTTTTGGCACTTTTAATGTCAAGAATGGTGAAGAACTGAAAGTAGAGATCCCTGTGGTTGGACACCCAGCACCAAAGATTGAATGGAAAAAAGATGGTCAGGCAGTCAAAGAGACATCAAGGCTTGAGCTATCAAATACACCATCATTGACAGTTCTTCATATCAGACATGCTGCCAGGGAGCACTCTGGCCAATACTTTATTACAACAAGCAACAGTGCTGGAAAATATACTGGAGAAATCAGTGTGGTTGTTCTTGAAAAGCCTGATTCACCCACAGGGCCTGTGAGAATTGATGAGATTAGTTCAGACTATGCTGTTATTTCCTGGGAACCACCAGAATACACAGGAGGCTGTCAGCTAGACAACTACATAGTGGAGAAACGGGACACTCTGAGTACAGATTGGCAGACTGTGTCAGCAACGACAGTTAGAACTACGATCAAAGTCACCAAACTGAAGACAGGAAGTGAATACCAATTCAGAGTATTTGCAGAAAATAGGTATGGAAAGAGTACATCAATCACCTCTCCTATTGTAATTGCACAATATCCTTTTTGTGTGCCATCCGCTCCTGGCACCCCATTTGTGTCCACAGTGACAAAGTACAGCATGGTGGTTGAATGGGAGCCTCCTGCCAAAGATGGAGGCAGCCCCATTGTTGGCTATCAACTTGAACGAAAAGAGAAGAACAGCATTTTATGGACCAAGCTGAACAAACTTGTTATTCCAGATGCTCACTTTAAAACAACTGGACTGGAGGAAGGCATTCAGTATGAATTCAGAGTCTTTGCTGAGAATATTGCTGGACTCAGCCCATCGAGCAAGATATCTGATTGTTATGTGGCAAGAGACCCCTGTGATCCACCTGGTATACCTGAAGCTGTTGTCATTACTAGAGAGAACATCACACTTCAGTGGGCAAAACCCAAGCATGATGGTGGAAGCACCATTACAGGCTATGTTGTTGAAAAGAGGGAGCTCCCAGATGGCAGATGGAGGAAGGCAAACTTCACCAGTGTTCTGGAGAATGAGTTTACAGTCACAGGTCTGACAGGAGGCCAAAGTTATGAGTTTAGAGTAACTGCAAAGAATGCTGCTGGTGTTTGGAGTAAACCTTCACAAACAGTAACCATCACCGCCCAAGATGTTATTGAAGGACCCACAGCGTTCATTGATCCTAAGTTAAAGAGCACGATTGTTGTACAGGCCGGTGAGACATTTGCTATTGATGCTGACTACTTTGGAAAGCCCCTCCCTGTTATAACATGGCTAAAGGATGGAAAGGAAATTGACAAAGCAACACCAAGAACAGAAGTCAAAAACAGCCTCACTCATACAACTCTGACCGTCAGAGACTGTGCACGAGTCGATTCCGGACACTTTGTCTTGAGCCTCAGTAACATTGGTGGAACTACATCTATCCAAGTTAATGTTAAGGTGCTGGATAGACCTGGTCCTCCAGATGGACTTCTAAAGGTGAAAGTTGTCAGTGCAGAGAAGTGTAATCTCCACTGGAGCCCCCCTTTGAATGATGGTGGTGCCAGCGTTTCCCATTACATCATTGAGAAAAGGGAGACCAACCGTGTTACATGGACAGGGGTTGATCCACACGTTGAAGCTGTCAGTTACAAAGTGACAAAACTGGTGTGTGGTAAAGAGTATATTTTCAGAATTGCTGCAGTGAATAAATTTGGTGTTGGTGAATTTCTGGAATCAGACCCCTTCATTGCACAAAACCCTTTCACAACCCCGAGTGCTCCCTCTGCTCCAACAGCCAGCGCTGTGACTGGTGACTCTATAGTGCTATCATGGGAAAGGCCTGAGACTGACGGAGGCTCAGAGATTGATGGCTACATCCTGGAGAAATGTGACAAAGAGGGTGTCAGGTGGACCAAATGCAACAAGAGACGACTAAATGACTTGCGTTTCCGCTGCACAGGGCTCACAGAGGGACATTATTATCAGTTTAGAGTACTGGCAGAGAATGCTGCTGGTGTGGGTGCCCCCAGTGAGCCAAGTGAGTATATAAAGGTATGTGAAGCTACTTATCCACCTGGGCCCCCTACAAACCCAAAAGTGACAGACTTTTCCAGTAGCACTGTATCTCTGACTTGGTCCAAGCCCATCTACGATGGTGGCTCTACAATCAGTGGCTATGTGGTTGAGATGAAAGAAGCAGCAGAAGAGGAGTGGACTGCATGTACACCAAGCACAGGTGTAGAGGATACAAACTATACCGTGAAACGACTGAGACAAAATGTAGAGTACAATTTTCGTGTACGTGCAATTAATGCTGCTGGAGTTGGAGAGCATGTGGATCTACCTCAGGCTGTGGTGGCTGCTGAAAAACTGGAGGCACCTGAGATTGAGTTGGACGCTACCCTGAGGAAAATTGTAAGTGTTCGATCCTGTTCCACATTACGACTCCTTGTCACCATCAGAGGCAAGCCAGAGCCTGAGATTAAATGGTCAAAGGAAGGCGGCACTATCAGTGAACGTGCTCAAATTGAGGTAACAAGCACCTACACTGAGTTATTGATTGAGAATGTCAATAGAAACGACACAGGCAAATATGTGTTGATTGCTGAGAACTGCTGTGGCTCTAAAACAGCATTCATCAATGTCAGAGTGTTGGACTCCCCAAGTGCTCCAACTAACTTAGAGGTAAAGGATATAAAGAGGGACTCTGTCTCCATCTCCTGGGAAGCACCTCTCATTGATGGAGGAGCCAAGATTTCACACTATGCTGTAGAAAAGCGTGAGGAAGCCAGAAAAGCTTTCACAAGTGTCTGTAGCAACTGTGTGAGAAACTCATATAAGATCGACAATCTCCAGGAAGGGAGTTTCTATTATTTCCGTGTCCTGGCTGTAAATGAGTTTGGCACTGGACTGCCAGCAGTGACCACTGAGGCTGTTAAAGTGTCTGAAGCTCCTCCACCTCCTGGTAAAATCACACTCTGTGATGCTACTTCTAATAGTGCAAGATTATCTTGGGAGAAGCCTGACCATGATGGGGGAAGCAAAATCACATCTTATGTCATAGAAATGCAGGTGAAGGGAGATGACACATGGGCAATATGTTCAGAGAGTAGAACCCTGGAAGCGACTATTAATGGCCTGACAAAGGGAAAGGAGTACTTCTTTAGAGTGAGCGCTGTGAATGAAAAGGGAAAAAGTGAACCAAAGTCCCTTTTGTCCCCTGTTACTGTAAAAGATAATAGTGCTGAGCCCATTATGAATCTGTTGTCCAACACATTCACTGTGAAGGCAGGAAATGATTTAAAGATTGATGTCCCATTTAAGGGTTTACCACCACCAACAGTAGCCTGGAAGAAAGATGGCAGTCTACTGAAAGAGACAAGCAGGGTTAATGTTCACACATCGGACACATCCTCCCAGATCATCATCAAAGATGCAACCAGAATAGATGTTGGCATGTATGAGGTTACACTGACCAACTCAGCTGGAATCACATCTGCTGAAATCTTTGTTAACGTTTTTGAAAGACCTGGACCACCAAGTGACCTGAGTGTCGATGAAGTGAGTGCTGACTTTATGTCTTTGTCATGGCAGCCCCCACATTATACTGGTGGATGCCAAATTAGTAATTATGTTGTTGAAAAGAGGGATACAGGGAGCACAATTTGGCAGACTGTGTCAGCGACTGTTGCCAGGACATCAATCAGGATTTCCCGTCTGACACAGGGCACTGAATATCAGTTTCGTATTGCTGCAGAGAATCGCTATGGCAAAAGCCACTTTGTTGAGTCTGATTCTGTTATAGCCCAGTATCCCTTTAAGCCCCCTGGTCCTCCAACCAATCTCCATGTTGTTAGTGCCTCAAAGTCTGTCATGGTGGTTGCATGGAGCAAACCAGAGACTGATGGTGGCAGCCCTGTCATTGGTTACCACATTGAATGCAAAGATCAAAGCAGTATTTTATGGACAAAATTAAACAGAAACCCACTGACTGAATGTCAGTTTAAGGTAACAAGTGTTGAAGAGGGTCTGATATATGAGTTCAGGGTCTCTGCTGAGAACATGGCTGGTATTGGACCGTGCAGTAAGGCATCTGAGCCTGTAGCAGCAAGAGACAAGTGCGATCCGCCACACAACCTCACAGTCACCAATATAACTAACAGCTCAGTTTCCCTCTCCTGGGACAGACCTGAATATGATGGTGGGGCTAAAATAACTGGGTACATTGTTGAGCGTAAAGAGTTGCCAGAAAGTTGCTGGTTGAAGTGCAACTTCACCAACTTACTGGACACCTTTTTGGAAGTGACTGGCCTCACAGAAGGTGAACAGTATGATTTTCGTGTGACTGCAAAGAATGCAGCTGAGCTCTTCAGTGCACCCTCTGAAACCACTGGCCCTGTGACAGTACAGCATGATGTGGAGCCACCTAAAATTATCATGGAGGACATGTTTAGACAGGTGGTGGTGGTAAAAGCAGGAGACCTCCTCAGAATAGATGCTGACATCTCTGGCCGCCCTAACCCTACAGTGTTTTGGTTGAAGAATGGTAGAACTATTGGTACCAAGGGAAGAGTTGAGATAGCAGCAACAAAGATGCATACTTCTCTTGTTGTCAGAGAAAGTGTTAGGAAAGACTCTGGACAGTATACTCTGACGTTGCAGAGTACAGGTGGTACCACATCTAGGGTTATCACTTGCAAGGTTCTGGACAGACCTGGCCCACCTGCTGGACCTCTAGAAGTGTCTGGACTCTCAGCAGAGAAATGCACCCTGTCATGGGGACCCCCTCATGAGACTGGTGGGGCTGAGATCATGCACTATATTGTTGAGAAGTGTGAAACCAGCCGTGTAGCCTGGACCCTTGTGTACGGTGACATGATGGCAACTACCTGCAAAATAACCAAGCTTATAAAAGGAAATGAATACCTGTTTAGAGTGAGAGCAGTGAACAAATACGGGGAAGGTGAAACTCTGGAAAGTGAGCCCATCAAGGCCGTGGATCCATATACTGTCCCATCCGCTCCAAATGATGTTGAGGTGACAAGTGCAACCAGTGAGGGTATGACTATCTGCTGGAAGAGACCTGCCTCTGATGGTGGTAGCCGCATCAGTGGTTACATCATTGAGAAGAGGGATAAGCAGGGTGTCCGTTGGGTTCGTATTAACAAGAAGCCGGTCTATGACCTTCGGGTCAAAGCTTCTGGGCTGCACGAGGGATATGAATATGAATTCAGAGTCTTTGCTGAAAATGCTGCTGGGCTCAGTGAAGCCAGTCTCCCATGTCCACTTACTCTGGCAGAGGATCCAAAGTTTCTGCCTTGTCCTCCTGCAAAACCCACCATAATGGATTCATCCAGGACCTCCATCACATTGTCATGGAACAAGCCGCTGTTTGATGGTGGTGCAGCAGTAACAGGGTACAAAGTTGAATTCCGAAAACCAGCAGAAGAAGACTGGGCCGTTGGAGTTCATAATACAGATAAAACTGAGTTCACAGTGACTGGACTCACACCAGGGACAGCATATGTTTTTATTGTCAGATCCATAAACAAGATTGGCCTCAGTGAGCCGAGTCCAGAAACAGATCCTGAAGTAGCCATTGAAAGAGAAGAGGAGCCCAGGTTTGATGTTAGTGCAGACATGAGGAAGACCCTGCTTGTTAAAGATGGAAGTTCCTTCACCTTGACTGTGCCTTTCACAGGCAAACCTGCACCTACTGTGGCATGGGACAAAGCAGATGTAGATTTAAGAGTCAGAGGCTTGATCAACACCAGCAGCTCTGTCACCTCTATCACAGTAGAAGGAGCAACACGCGACGACTCTGGTAAATACACAGTCAAACTGCACAACATTGCTGGATCTGCATCTTTGACACTCAGTGTGAGGGTTTTGGATTCACCTGGTCCGCCAACTCATGTAACAGTAAAAGATGTGACCAAGAACTCTGCCACTGTGACCTGGGACATGCCTGAGAATGAAGGAGGAGCCCCTGTAAAGCATTACATTGTGGATATTCGGGACATCAGCAGGAAAGGCTGGACCAGACTCACTGACAAATGCCGTAGACTGTCCTACAGGGTGGCTGACCTAGAGGAGGGAGGAATCTATTTTTTCAGAGTCACTGGTGAAAACGAATACGGGACAGGAGTTCCAGCTGAGACCAAGGAGGGAACGAAAATGACAGGTACAATCTGTGGAGACTTAAAACTGAATATTTAGTATTTAAAAAAAACCACAGGCTGATCAATTGGCCAGGATTAGAACCTTTGATGTAAAATATTTCTTTATAAGTTCATCTTTCTGTTTTTGCACAGTGTTCTAATGTCTGCATTTAGAGTGAGCCTATTTTTACTTCATTCTTTTTTTTTTTTTCAGATACAACGGACTGGGAGACAAATCTGGGAGCTTAGCCTGTTTCCTTCCCAGGGCTGAAAGAATCATCTCCTGATCTCCCTGTCAAAGCTTGTCTATTTCACACCTTCCTCCAGTGTTATTCACAAAAAGTAGTTAGTGAATGCTCTGTGAAATAATGCATTACCAGAAGCTGCAATTTTGTAGATAAAATGTATAATAGTAAGCCACACTAATGATAGATTTGATTTATACAATAAAAATGTAAAAAGTGTCCTGTTTTGTTTGTTTATGGTTCAAAAACAAACAAAAAAAATGTTTGTGCAAATCTATAATAAATGGGGCTCTTTGACCCAATTATTTAAATTTTGTTTCAAATTTTTTTATTTTTTTTATTTTTTTTTTTTTACAGTTGATGGTATGAAGAAGTTTGAAGAATATAAATTACATTAATAATAATAATAATTTACATTAATAATAAATAAAATAATTCAAAGACTGCAACTTACTTTAATATTTAGATATAATGTTCACTTTGGAGGCATGCAATTAAAAGTATTCTTAAAGAACTAAGGTAATATGGGGTGAGGCAGATAATACAAATTATTCAGATAACACAGTCCTTTATTAGTCCCACAACATAAAATATGTTTAGTGTTACGCCAGCAAAAGAGCAAAGCAAATATAGAAAGAAGCATTTATAAAACAAAAAATAAACATAAAAAAAGATATAGTAACAAGAAATACAACAGTATTAACAATTTTAACAAAAAGGTAACGTGACATTAAAACTAACGTTAGTTACAACGTA
>JAOWBC010000049.1:17209913-17236528 GCA_028566105.1 Hypoplectrus providencianus | reverse complement strand
TCTGAGCAGCCTGAAATAAAGTAATGGAATACATTATTTTGCAATACAACTTTACACAAAGATCAATATACAAACAAGTGTTCCTGTCTTATGATTTGTCCTTACCTTTTGACGATCCAAGTCATTTGCAGATGCATCTATGAGCAGAGAGAACATTTTCTGCACACGTGCATCTGTGGAGTTTAATTGGGCTGACTACAGGATTAAAAAACAACAACAACAAAAAAAAACACCCTAATTAGTAACAGTTTCTTCAGGGTACTGTTTCAAATACAAACCAAACCCCCATCATCCACTTTATCAAATAAACAAACAAAGTACCTTCTGCTGAATCTGTGCTCCCAGCTGTCTGAGCAGATCCTGGAAGGCTTTATTTTTGGGCTCCAGCTGGGAACACCTCTGAGCATCCAGAAACGCTTGATCTAGCCGACCGAGTTTCTGGAAAGCCTGAGCTCTCCGGAACCTGGCTTTCACATCCCCTGGGTCAGTATCAAGGGCTGAAAATAGTGGCAGACAGATTTTCAATACAACTGTATACATCCCTCCATAAATCTTAATTCAGTTAAGAGTGACAAGTCATACAACAGTCTTGCATGGATGCATCCATATTATTCTTGACAAGTGAAAAATGCTCCAACTTTTAATATTTTTTTAAACCAATCACAACTGTTTTAGGCACTGCTAAGCTCCAGTTGCAGTGACAGTGCCCATGCAACATAGAGAGCTGAGACGGGGGAAGAGGAGGAAAATGAGTAAAACAGACAGCAAATGGCAGGCTTTTACCAACAGTCCACACCCAGTTGGTAAAAAAAAAGCAACAGTACATTTTTACTTTTATGTGAAGTATGAACTATAAAAACTGAAGAGGAGCTTTAAATGTTTTTTTGTTTTTTTTTGCCAAATACAAGACAGTAGGTGGGCGCTGGTGTTAATATTTTAGAACGTATCATTCAAACAAATGTAACCCTTCCATCAGAGGTCCTTTACTTAACCATCCCCCTTACTCTCACTACGTTTTCTGTACACATCTATTGCCTTTTTCCTGTCGAAACAATGCTACTGAAACAGTGCTGTGTGGCTAATACAAGCCAACCTGTTTGTTTCCAAGTTTCAGAGCAGAGCCAGGGCTGTCAAGCTGAACTTCAGGTTCTTTTCAGCATCTCTTACACAGAAAAGACAACTAGCTAGATGTGACAAATCAGTGAATTTGACACAATGTTTAGTAAGTTAGAATGGCCTACTCCACCTTAAAATTCTTAACCCAGTGGTCTTTCGATCAGGATGAGTACTTCTGTCATTCCTAAACAGTTGTTGGGCTTTTCAAATATAATATTTTGACACATTAAATGCCCCAAAATGCACGTCAATCAGGAGCCTGGTAGAAGGAAAGCATTACCCCACAGGGGAACCAAGTTAAACTAGCCCCAATTGTGTAATTAAGTGTCGTTTAATTAAAACTAGAATTAAACACGTCTTTGTTCACCATGATCTACAGTATGTTCTCTACATCATCCATGGCTTTTATTCTCCTGACCTTTTGAGGCGTCAGCCTCTGCCTTGTTGTACTCCTCCTGTTTCAGGTAGCAGGCAGAGCGGTTGCGATAGAGAACAGCACACTCTGCTTGGCTGTCACTTAGCTTCAACGCTTTTGTGTAACAGCAGATAGCACCCTGCATGTCTCCTGCCTTGAAAAGCATGTTCCCCTCCTCCTTCAGGGCTGCAGGGTCCTGGATATAGAGAAAACAATGTTTGAAACTACGGCTCAATATGACAGAAATCCTTCGTTTTTGTGATGGAATATGCTAAGCTACAGAGACTACGTTGCTGCATGCTGCTTGCTTACCTTTTCCTTTTCGCTCACACTCATGTTCAAGGCGGTATACTTAATGCAGCGCACTTAGTAGAGAAAATAGTTAAATTTTACTGTACTTGGTCACTAACACCACTAACTTCAGTCAAACATGTTACATCTTGCTATGCTTCCGGGTGTCCGGTGCACGTTGATGACGTTTACTTACCAGCCCCGCCCATCGACTCACGCGCTATTACCATAAAAGGAAGAGAAGAGCCAGAGAATGCCTGTCTCCATCTTCGCTTTATTTGGTTACATTTTCATTATGTGGCCTTCTTCAGTCCACACGCAGACAAGAGGGTTTTAACAAGCCTCTTATGATAAAAGAAGAGAGCCAAGAACTCAGGTTTTAATTCATTCAGCTTTAAATGAAATGAAAAAAAAAAAGTATTGGTGCTGTGTGTTAAATGGTGAAACTGCAGAAATAAATAATATTTTACAATGTGTAATTCAGGCTAGAAGCTGCTGTGAGTGTGAAGAGCACACACTGATATTTCACAAAATAATAACAAATCCCAAAGACATCACACCTACCCAGGGGAATATTTATCTCCAAAATATCACTTTGTAATTTGCTACACATATTTATTTATGTATTCATTTAATGGGCAGAAACCAAGACTTCATTGTTACATTAATGGCATTATAACATTACATTATTATTACTACCTGGATTTCTGCCAAATTATGTTTGACAGAAATTAAATTTGAAAAATTTAACTCCATATTGTTGATGATGTTATTAGTCTCATGTTGTACAATGAATGTTTAATATATTAACAAACCAATCTTGTGTGTTTTGTGTCATAATGATAATTAAGAGTATATAGCATAACAGATACACACATTACCATACTAAAATACAAACAAATATTTAATAATGCATCAATAAATAAAGATGAGTAAAAAAAAACATGTATACAGGTCAATGAATTTGTGTTGTGGTTTATTGCATTCATTGGACACATCTTGGTCGACATACTTTCTCCCTCTTTTTCCTCCAACCCAATACACACAGGACTAATAATCATATTCTGTCTTTGAAACAAACCAATACGGACATATATGGCACATCTTACGTATTTTAAACTTAAGCCAATGGTTTGATCAAAAACACTTTACGGCTAGCTACAGCTGTCTGACATTTGATATGAGGGTCTCACACAAATGAAAAAACATGCTAATGCACCCATAAGTATGTTTGGGAGTGGATATATTTTGATAAGTGTTTTAAGCCTGGAAATATGAGTTTCAAAATGTCCAAGTATTAGCAGTGCCTCTTTTCAATACAAAACAACTGAAGGAAGTGTCCTGGTGTGGTATTTCCAGCATTAGTCACCTGGGGGCTCTCATTTACCAGGACAGCCAAGCACCATTGTTGCATTCCCTCTGTTGCTGTGGAGACAAGGTGGTTCCCGTTGGGCTTTGTGCTCAGATACACCTGTTAGTGCTATCATATAACCATTGCAGCTTTGTGACTTAAGAAGAATATCCTGCATGGCCAGTTGGTATACATCTCCCCTTAAGGGCTGGTCTTATTGTGAGACCTCGTACATACCAGATCCACAGGATATCCACGTGGCTCAGCGACAGCACCAGAGACCCAAAGACAAGAGCCCCAGTCTAAAATCAAAATCAAAACCAGCTGTGTAAACATTTGTTCTTCATCAGGACTTTGTTTTATGAGGGATTACACTGTCAGAGCAGGATTCTCCTAATGCTGGTGTACTCTCCGCTATCAAAAAAAAAAAAAAAGAAAAGAAAAAAAGTCAAAACTGGTGTGGAAATAACACCCTCACTCCCCTCAACCATACACAGAATTTTGAATAGTCTTGTAGACCACATGAAATCCATCTATTGTGACCAGAACTCATCCAAAAACAATGCCATCTGTTCCTGTCATGTCCACACAATCTGTTGATTAATTATTAAAGTGTTAGCTAAGCTCCTGTTTCCATAAACAGATAAAGAGTTTCTGGATGATCCACCAAAAGGACACAATTGTGTGACTTGCATGGAAAGCATTATTACATTTTCCAAACTAAGCCTCACAGGAGTCATTTACCTGCATGGCAGAGTTAACTTTTCTGCAGCAGTCAGTCTTGCATTTGGTTTGGTAATATAATCAGAGATTAGACACCATCATGTGAGCCCCTCTGTCTATGTGAAAGTGTATCAGACAGGGAGGTAACCTCACCAGGGGCCATAGTCCCTCTTTGATGACATTATAAAAGATGTATGGTTACATAACGTTACATTGATCTTAATTTGCCCTATCTACTCCTAATTTTTAGAGTGCTCTATCTTTTATTCTTTCAAATGAATGGAAAAGTAAGCCCATCATGATTCAAGCAAGTTATGTCTTCTTTGACTACTACACATCTTCAGTAAACAGTCCATTGGGGAAGACTCTGATATTCACAGTTTTCCAAAATTACAGCTATATTTATGCTTAAAAGCTGTAACTGCATTAGTCTGTTAAGTGCAAAACAGGGGAGATATGGTATTCTATTTAGTTTGCTAGTTTTTAAGGAATATGTCATTTGTGAACAGTTTTAGAGGTTTTTAGGAGTAGCTAAACTCAAGTGAGGCGTGCAATCTAGTTTGGTCTTTTTATAACAGGTATAGCCCACACCGTTATGGGCTTCTGCTCAGAGTCCAATACATTAATGAACAATTTAACCCATAAACATAACAATTAAAGGTAGCTGGGTAACAAAATGTAAACAAGGGGGTTCACAAAGCTTTCATCCACCCCCATTACATGTCTTGTGTAACTTCTGTGCTTGTTCACTCAATTTTAAGCTATTTGTAAATATACTTTGTTTTTCTAATCAAGGCTGGCTTCATTTGGTTTTATTGTTCATTACTGAGTGAATTGCAAATTCCCCCTCTGTGGCACCCTGCCAGGGAGTAGGCGTAAGGTTTTCAGATAAAGTTTATTACAGCTGCATTCATTTTATAAATCGACTTTTATCTACCCATAATTATCTCAGACAACTATCTATAAAATTATAATTTTCAAGTAACAGCCTAGGCTGTATTTTATTCTTTTTAAATCATTTATTATCTATATCATTGTATATATAATTGTTTTATTGTATATTATTTAAAACATTCCGAACTACCGTTTTGAGTTGCCAGGTGTATCCTCTATCTTGTAAGGGCCCTTGCCTGAAAAAGAATATGGAAAAAAAGAAAACCTCTTCTAAAGCTGATTGGAATCAGCAATATAAAGTCACGTCAATATATTCTTATAAAAATAATCTCGACATCTTTATAAACCTATGCTACACTGCAGACCTTCGGTCCCAGGAAAAGAAGGGTTGGTGCATTTATTTCACAATCTGCTGAAGCTGTTGTCCAATCACCGCCCGATGCGCAGCTCCTATCTTCCCAGAAGCCTTTGCAGCAGCTCAGTGGTGCTAGCTGCTAGGCTAACTGGTTCAGTTGGTAATCTGTCAGCCTGGAGCTAAAAGCACACACACTGCTGGGCTCTACACTCTTCCGGATTACTCTCCTTTGATGGGTAACGTCAGATTTTTTTATTTTGTTCACAAAGAGGCAGGGTCCCAAGGTCGTAACTGAGTGTTAGCCGAGGTTTAGGTGGGAATTGATAGGCTGGCCAGGAAATATCAGCCACGTATTGTCTTAATATTATCAAACCTATACTTGCTATCGTCTGTAACGTTAGATATAAATCTGCCGTGCGGCTTCTCACGGATGCCGAAGGACAGCTGTGACTGTCGCGCACCTAGATGTATCAGTAAATAATGTCTTTATCCTAGCGTTGTCCGACTACCGAAGCTAGCTCGCAAATCAGTCGAGCTGATGTGGTAACTTAATAATGGAACATCTGGTGGCTAGCGCTAGCTTGTTTAGCTGCATATTCGTGATATCTAGAAAATGTTAAATTGATTTACTGAAGTTTGGCAGCGAATGTTAATGTGGGTAATGGGTAAACCGGCTGCATGTATTCAGTTGCTGCCGTGTACCTGAGTTTAGACAGGATAATGTCAAAATGTAGGTATTTCTGTGCTTCTAAGTTTGAAGCAACGCAGTGCTGCTGGCTAGCTGCCCTGCGACTGCCTTGTAAAAGTCATCAAAGTTAAACCTTAACAGAGGTGCCACCCATTGGCTCAACAACGCCAAGAGTACTGTTAAGGGACATTTCATAGGTTTAAATGGGGCTCATGAACACTGAGGAACGTCTCCATTCATGCTAATATGCAATCATGTGAGCAGCTTTGGATCTGTGCTGCATTCACATGTTGTCACATAAATGAAGAACTGGAGTTCTCTCTGTCAGGCACCCCAAGCAACAAAGCCTTTCTTGTTAGATATATTCAGCATGTGGCACAGATGAACTAAGAAATATCTGTCTTTCTGCTGACAGTTGAGCTATTTTCTCAGTCAGTCTAAGCAAATGTAAGTGCCAGGTTATTATCCCGACTCCCTGTGGTAATGCTTAGATTGTCCCAGCCTGAAAAGTGAGCGGATTATGTTTGTGGTGGATTTGTACACAGACAGAAACAAGAACATCTATTAGTGCTGTGCGGAAACGCAGGCCACTCTGCTTATCTTGATTTTTTTTCCTTTTCCTTGTTGACTATTCATTTCAGATAAAAAAAAGTACTCTCTCTCCCACACATTTGCTTTTTTTTACTTGTGCTTCCTGTCAGCTGAATACATAGTTTTGCACACTCCATTAATCTAAAATTTTCCTAACAGCTGAAGAAGACCCTCTGATGTGACTTGGCGCTTGTGATCGAGGACAGACATACTGACCATGCTGCCACAGTAGATATGCTGTCACTATGCTAGTGAGAGAAGAATGACATTTGTCTCATTTTAATTCCTGGAGCTGCCTCAGGCGAAGTTGAAGCTTGATTAAAAAGCTGCTGCTCTAAGCCAAGTTGGTTCTTTTCTCAGCCTATTTCTTTGCACTGCTGCAGCCTCAGGAGCAAACTGTTATGGCACTGGAGGCCAATTGAGCAAAAGGGCATTCTGGCGGTACTGGAGGATTAAACTGTGTTGTGGGAGTGGGGACTGGACCAGGAGAGCAGGCCCACAGTGACACACATCATGCTGTGGGGACACTAGGCTCCCTGTTTGAGCCCCTTCTGTGTGGCGTTTGTTTTTTTCTTTTCCTGCAGTCTCATCGGTTTGGATGGTTGAGCACAAGGGCTACTTTGAAGGAGCCCACCGGTGGCTGTGGTTTGGCCAAAGCTGACCGACTGCTTGCCAGCCATTGCTGATTTAGCACCCTTGTCCACTTCTGCCAATCGCTGTATCCCGATTCGCTGTGGTCTCCAGTATGGTGAGTGGAGGCTGGAGGCATCGCAGGAGTGGAGCTGAAACATCAATACTGGTGTAGCTGCTTACTTTCCATCGTTTTTATCTGCACTGTGAAGGATTGCATTCCAGTTTTTAAGGACTTGTTTTTCTGTCCTGGAAAAAACACAGTCAAGGTCATTTTTTAATTGTAAACCCCGGAAAGAAGACTGCACCAGAGGAGGATGAAGTTGAGGAAACAGGTGACAGTGTGTGGAGGAGCCATATTCTGTGTGGCTGTATTCTCACTGTACTTAATGTTGGATCGAGTCCAACATGACCCTGCACGGCGGCAGAGTGGCGGGAACTTTCCACGGGTAATAATAGTTATTGTAATGGTGGTGTGTGAAAACCTCATTTGCATTTAATTTTGTTACATTTGGTTTTGCATGTTTATATGTGACACACCAGTTAGATAAACACATAATATCACATTTAAATGCTAGTATACATGTACCTTTTGTTGTATATATAATTTTAAGGGATACGTTTTTTCATCGTGCTATTTATATAACAAGATTATTCTTTGCATATTGTCTCATTTCTAGCCTTAACACTAAATCAAGTTTACTGTTACAGAGAGAAAGAATGTGGGTTTGGTTCACAGATGTTGTGATACAGCTGTGTAACTTATGATTTTTTTGGCCCTGTTTAGAGCCAAATCTCGGTTCTGCAGAACCGGATAGAGCAGCTGGAGCAGCTCCTGGAGGAAAACCACCAAATCATCAGTCACATAAAGGACTCTGTGATGGAGCTCACAGACACAGGAGCTGTGTCTCCCAGCGGCCACCTGCCATTCAGAAGTGCCAATGGTTCCTGGGTCCTACCCTTCGATGGCCGTCCCACCTTCCTTGCTGTCAAACCCCAGGATTGCCAATCTGCTTTAGGCAGCCACGGTCAAGCTGATGTCCAGGTAAACAATCTATACTACTAGCAGCTGGTTGGCCAATTTTTTTAATGCTGCAATGTTTTAGATGTGATTGGTGAGAAAATTATGAGTTTTAATTTTCTTTTAGATGCTGGATGTGTACTCCATCCTCAAGTTTGACAACCCTGATGGTGGCGTATGGAAACAGGGCTTTGACATAACTTACGAGCCTGATGAGTGGGACAATGAACCTCTGCAGGTGTTTGTGGTCCCCCACTCCCACAATGATCCAGGTGAGTTGAGAAGGCACATGCAGCAAAACTTTGTCGAAATTCTGTCTTATCACATTGTGTCTTAACAGCCCCGAGACAAGGCATGTCGGGACAATATCTTGTCAGCAGGTTAAAATATTGTCTATAGACAAGCTGGCTCCTGTGAGGCCATACCTGAGTAGGACACAGAAATCATTCAAAACTTTATTCATTTGTTCTCATTATTATTAGCATAATGCTGACATGATTGACAGCCTAGCCACAAACAATGGAATTAGAAAGATATTGGCATTGGGAAGCTCTAGCTATTTATAGTTTGGATTGGCTGAGATTTTATTTTGGACTGACATTTCCATTAAACTTGTTTACCAGCCTGCCACATGCTTGCTAACTTGACAGTTATTGATATGTTGACAGGCTGCAGAGACCTGCAAATTCCGTCCATCAACAGTGGGAATTGGCTTAATTTGGAGCTGCACTTGATTAAATGCTGCTGCAAGGTTTTGTTTGTATGCAAAGTGTCCAGAGTTGATAGACGGTAGTAGATCCGAAAGCATATTGTCACTCAGCTCACACTGAAGGCACGCCAAAGCAGGTTTACAGGCTCATTTCACTAAATACAAAGAAGGGATTTTCAAGGGTTTAGTCGCTTCCAGGGTTAGGTCTTACCTTCCAGGTAAGCAGCTGAAAATACAAGTAATGGTCTTGTCCCTCACGATTGACAACAAATGTTATATACTTCATTCGCACTGTTTATGATATCTCATTTGGTTGTGGTATAGTCAGTGGATAGTACCTGGTAGTGACAGATATCTGGGCCAATGTATTAAAAAAGAAGCAATAATAAAGCAATATTGTTTTGAAATAATAGCAATAGGCTGATAACCTGCATTCAACCAAAGCTTACCTGTACATGTTGGGTCAATACGAGTCTAACTGGAAATCAGAAAGCTTTCATTAACGCGCAGTTTCCTGTGCATTCTGCAATCATATGATGTCTGTTCATATAAATTAGGTTCTGTATAACTGCACAATAATGTGGAACTGTGATCTCTATAAAATGCATTAGAGAACAATATGTGAGATAGATTTTTGACAGTATATTTATAGACTGTGATATTCTACATGGTGGCACACTAAAAGTGTATAGAAAGTGCTTTTTAGTCACTTTCTTTGAAACCACTCGGCTAAATAGCTTTCTGAGGGGAACGGCTGAACTTGAATAAAATATGAGTTTTATTTTTGATCCTTTGCAGCACTTTCCCCACAGCGTTGCATCTCTGACCTGCGTGTCTTTGTATCAGGCGGCTAGATAAAGGGGTGGGGGTGGTAGAGATGTATTGTTTTTCAGAGATAGCCCAATTTGTAGCAAACAGTCTGTTTGCCAACTGTTGTACAAATTGCTCACATTTATCTTTCTGTCTTGTTAGGTTGGATCAAGACTTTTGACAAGTACTTCACAGACCAGACGCAACATATTTTAAACAACATGGTGGTGAAGCTGGCTGAGGATCCTCGCAGGAAGTTCATATGGTCTGAGATTTCATTCTTCTCCAAGTGGTGGGAGACCGCAGACATACACAAGCAGGAGGCTATGCGCAAGTGAGTCATAGCACACTGTTATCATTTTACTTACCTAACTCTGACAATTAGTTGGGACTTCTTTGATGCCAGCTGGTCTTGTGTTTGGCATATTACACAATGACTAATTCAGCTGGCAGAATGTGGTTGCTCTAAAAATAGCTTGTTATCTGGTTATTGCGACGCTCCTTCTTAAGGGCTGGATTATCCTCACCTTGGTTTTTAATCCTCTCTGTTCAACAGACTGATCCTTGGAGGCCAGCTAGAGATTGTCACAGGAGGCTGGGTTATGACGGATGAGGCCAATGTTCACTACTTTGCCATGATAGACCAGCTCATTGAAGGACACCAGTGGCTCGAGAGAAATCTAGGTACACAATCAGAAATGATTATTTACTCAGAACCTCTCCATTTATATTAGGATTAATTATGCTCATCACCCCAAAACACAAAGCACCTATATGGAAACTGGATTGCTAAATTAAATGTTTGGGTTACTACAGATTATTATTCTACTTGTTCCATTTACACTTGAGCCCAAATAGAGGGATTTTATTGTGATATAACAGTTTTTATAGTTTTTCCTGAGTGAAGCATTTGTCCTACACGAGTCATTAAAGAATGAAAATGAACAATTAAAATATCATAATTCATTATTGTGCACACATAAGTATTTTTTGTACTTTTGCCTTTCACACTTTCCAGTGTGTTGTGGGTTCAAAGTGGTAGATGTGGAAGATGCCTCTTTCCATCACCTCTATTCAGCACATTTAAAAGTCAAAATAATATCAGTCCTCTGAAAGTTTCATGGTAAAATCTGAGCCTGTCATCCCACATGCAGCAGGCATAGCCCCTCAACCCAGTGGGTGATAAAAGACTTTGTGCTACTTCCAGGGATCCCTGCTGAGGAGAATGATTTTCTAAAAGATGCATTGCTTACTTTTATCTGAGCATAAACCTGAATACTTGCTTCCTGCTTGCTGTCGTAGGTATAACTCCCCGCAGCGGGTGGGCGGTAGACCCTTTTGGTCACAGTGCTACCATGCCCTATCTGCTGAAGAGGGCCAACCTGACCAGCATGCTCATCCAGAGGGTCCACTACTCCATCAAAAAACACTTTGCCTCCACCCGCAGCCTGGAGTTTATGTGGAGGCAGACTTGGGGTGAGTGGACCGAAGCCAGCGGTGTCATCTGATTCATGCGCTTATCTTTGCTAAGCTGATTGCAGAATGAGTCATGCCACTTGTCATGGACTTTGAAAGAGGGGGACGTTTTTGGAAGAACAACCAGTGCGTAATAGCCTTAGAAGTGCTATATTCACCATTATTTCCTAATGAATCGGACATCTGCTGAAGATTTACTGTCCATTTGTTCTTGATGGAAAGTTCTCTGATATTACACTGTTAGATATTATGAATTTTTGAGATCTTTTTGGAATGTGATTTTCTTTTTGCTGCTTTATTCAGAATTCATTTTGACAGTCCCTGGATAACAGTGTTGATGTGACTGAAAAATAATCAACATGTTTTTAAGCACTGGTGTTTCTAAGATCACAAATGCCACCCTACCTCAAAGCACAACATGCCTTGACAGTGTATTTTACTCTCTGCCAACAGTGGAGGTCTCTAAAGTACATGTTTTTGAATTTTACTTTATTGCTTTGACAGACACCGGATCAAACACGGATATCTTCTGCCACATGATGCCATTCTACAGCTACGACGTGCCTCACACATGTGGGCCAGACCCCAAAATCTGCTGCCAGTTTGATTTCAAGAGGCTACCAGGTGGTCGGATAAACTGTCCCTGGAAGGTGCCACCAAAAACTGTGGTGGAGGCCAATGTAGCAGAGAGGTGAGACTTTATTCTGGTAGCTCTTATTTGTTTAGGCAAGTTATTAGGATGTGGGAATTGTCAGACCATCGTCAGAAAATTATTTTGGAGGTGTGGGGTTAAAATCATCTGTAGTTTCAGCTCATTTAAGGGAATTTTGCTGTTTTTCTTTGTCTTGATGTGATAATATAATGACAAGTCCTTTACTAATGTCAGACTGGGCTTTGGTTACATCGATCCATGCAGAAAATAACGGTCACACTAATGGATGGTGAAAATGATTCTTAGTTGCAGATGCGGGTGTATATGTTGGCCACTTAGATAACAGGAAATGTCAATACAGAAATGCAAAACCTGTTTTTATGTTTGTGATATAGTTTTTTGTTTTATGAAATTTCAAGATTCAAACCTAACTGTTGTTGTTCCAAGTTTGTTAGTTAAACTGCTGAACCTCAATGTGGTGTCCCTGCTACCTGATCAAGATGTTTAATCTTTTGTGCGTTATATTGGAATTTGGCTTCAGATACAGACACACATAGACAGATTGTTCACTGCTGTTGCAAAACTCTCAGTGTTATCTGTACTAGTCCCTCACAAATAAACAAAACTTGAATTGGCGCCAGTGACAACAACCAGAGGGAGTGAATGAACTGGGAGAGATAGGCCCTGACTGCAGATAGTCTTTCCTGAACTTTCCAGAGGACACATTTCAGTGGCTAATGGAAAACAACCTGAGGGCTGATTTGAGCCTCCTCTTTCCAAGGTCACAGTGATTTCCTACAAAACTGGTGTATGCATAGCAAGGCAGTTTGGATGCCTAGAAATGTGTCCCATCAGTTTTTTTTTATTATTTCTTTTTTTCTCCCCCACATTCTCAATTAGGGCAAACCTGCTCCTGGATCAGTACCGTAAAAAGTCCAAACTCTACCGCAGCAAGGTGCTTCTTGTCCCCCTGGGAGATGACTTCCGATATGACAAAGCGCTGGAGTGGGATCAGCAGTACATCAATTACCAGAAGCTTTTTGACTACATGAATTCTCACCCGGAGTTGCACGTTCAAGTAAGAAAATAATTTGTCACTGTGACAAACATTGGTGGCAAATATATGTTTGCATCTTTTCCCTTGTTGTCGTGCTTCTCAGCCAGCCGTGCACCGAGTATCCCACTGTACAACCTTTCTTGTGGTAATGAATCATGCAGTGGTATTTTAACTTGCTGACAGAACAAAGAATCTGTCACGACTCGATGTTTGGTTCAGGAGATGCCATGTAAGATGAAAGGCACATGAATTCTAATGAGAAAGCATCTTTTTTCTCCCTGTACAGCTGTGTTTGAGTAAAGTATTTTTCTGAACAATGTGTTATCTGTCTGGCTTCTTCTCCAGGCTCAGTTTGGGACTCTCAGCGACTACTTCAATGCCGTATACAAAGCTAATGGAGTGGCCCAGGGGTCCAGACCTGCTGATTTCCCGGTGCTCAGTGGAGATTTCTTTGCCTATGCAGACCGGGAAGATCACTACTGGACTGGCTATTTCACCTCAAGACCCTTTTACAAGAGCCTGGACCGTGTGATTGAATCACATCTCAGGTAACGCAGATTTAATTATTCTTGAGGCTGTTTATCTGAGGGAGTAGTACAAGAAGCTGTCTGTTTATTTTTCCCTTGCATAACTTCAAGATTTTAAACAAAAGGCTTGATCCAAACCTGAACACAGAATTAGACTTTAAGATGCATAAACGTCTTTTAATGCACGAAGTTGCACTAAAAGGCACCTAAATATAATAAATTTTGTTCTCTATATTGTTTTTTCCATCACAGAAAAATGGCCTTAGCATAAAATGTAACACAAAAAGCTTGTTCTCCTATGTATATATACTGCATGTAACACTTGTTTGGTGTTGGAACATACTTTTGTTCATACAGTCAGAAAAAAATAGATGATATGCCTTCTTAGCTGTTTCTTTATACTGTAAAACAACCAAATTTAGCCAAACGGCAAAAATAATTGGGGTTGGGGCAAATGTTCCCACCTTTGTACTGCCGCCAGAGATGGTAACAGAAGCTTTATATGGGCGAGGCTGTTTGAAGGGTGATCTGTGTCAACCTGTGGAGTTGGTAAGACAGAAAATTGTTCAGCAAAATGCAGAATAACTTTGCTTGAAAATGCATGACGGGCAGTTCTTTCACCTTCAATGCACTTGCCGCTCTCGTCGCTTTCTGTACATGTCACTGTTGATACTGCCAGTTCTCTGCGACACATCGCTGCTGTCTTCTTCCACTTTTTCCTGCAATGTTGTTTTGCAATGTGAATTCACAGACTGGGAGAGTGAATATTACATGGTTTTGGAATTAGTATCAATGTCCTGAGGTTAATGATGGCAGAGCTTCCTTAAGGCACTTTTATGGAAACACAGTATTAAAGTCCGGTGCTTACTGCTTGTTTGTGTCTTTCAGAGGGGCAGAGATCCTCTACAGCCTGGCAGTTGCGAACGCTCGACATGCGGGCATGGAAGGGCGCTACCCGGTGTCTGACTATGCCCTGCTGGTGGATGCAAGGCGGTCTGTTGGCCTCTTCCAGCATCATGATGCCATCACCGGCACTGCGAAGGAGAATGTTGTAATTGACTATGGCACCAAGTAAGGATCTGATGCTTAACAAAGAAATGACTATGGATTGTATGGATTACACTCCTCAGAACTGTTGTTTATGTGAATTAGTGAAAAACTCTGCCTTTTCTTTTTAGTACTGTCTCTCTGTCTCTGTTTTACTCATCAGTTCGACACGTTGAAGCAATATAACAAGCCATCTGCAGTGACTGCTGCAGTCAGCCATTGATTCTCCCTTCTCCTCCCTAGATTACTGCGTTCACTCATTGGTCTGAAGAGAGTAATCATCAATGCTGCTCATTTCCTGGTGATGAAAAACAAAGAGTTTTATCGCTTTTATCAAACGGAGCCCTTTCTGGAAACGGTAAGCAAAAGCATCAGGGGACACTTTCTACCACTGTATAATAAACTGTTGGAATACGTGCAGAAGAAAAAACAGCGTGTACTGTGTTTTCCAATGTGTGATATACTTCATTTTGTAGGATGACAGGCGAGCTACACAGGACTCTCTGCCTCAGCGCACTTTAATCGAGCTGGACCCAGCAGGGCCGAGGTATTATCTGCATTCCCTGGCATTTTTCATCTCCGCTGCCCACTACCTCAGCCACTACTCGCTCATCCTGTGTTTCTGATTGCTTTCCCCCCCTCTCTCTCTATTCCAGGTACCTGGTTCTGTTTAACCCCATCGAGCAGGAGCGTCTGTGTGTGGTGACTGTGTTGGTCAACACGGTCAGGGTGCGGGTGCTCACTGAGGATGGACAGACCCTCCCTGTGCAGCTGAGTGCTCAGTGGAGCTCTGCAAGTCAGATGAGCGCAGAGGTGTTTGAGGTGAGTGACTAAAATTCATTAGGTACGAGCACAGCAACACAGTGTGCACTGTCTTCCATCGTGGTCTGCACTAGATTGTTATAGTTACATGAAATGTTGTGTTAGCTTAAAGGAAGCTCGATAAAACAAAGGATGCTGTTGAATCCATAATTTTTCTCTGAAGAAGAAGCTGGCACAGATCTGTTTGAACAAGCATTGCAACTTTCATGCATCTGCGTCACTGACAGAATGAATACTTTTGATGTGAAACACTCGCAGATGAGTATTTCGCAATTTTGTGTTGTGTATTTGTCACGCTCCCCCTGTGTATTAAGGCCTTTACATGTGTAAAGACGCAAACTGTCAGTAGCTGAGTTGCATGTGGGACGAGTAATGCATAAATTCAAAGACAAGAAAATCTCTGGTTCTGCTACATCAGATTTGTCCTTTGCTAATCAGGCAGTATTATAGGACTGCAGTACTAAATCAGACCAGTACTCTTTTTACTATCTCCTATTTAGTTTTACTATGATCCTTGATCACTCCCAGAGAGAGAGAAAGAAAAGGCCTTAGACTTATGAGTGTGTAGTTATCACGTCTTTTCTTTGATATCAACCTGCAAGCCAGCACGACAACTGTATTTTTTTTACTCCTCAAAAACAAAACAAAAAAACACCAACTAATTAATTGATATTGTTTACTGAATCTGTACTAGTTAAAAAAAAAAAAACTCATCCCATTTGACTCATCACGTCCTTGTAAATGTATTTATTGAGACCAAATAAAATCCTCTCCACCCACAGAAAGCAATGAATTTAAATGCAGCAGAGACACACGCTCGCAGTCTCATTAACACAACCTCTCATCACATTTTAATTACAGTACACTGTTGCTAATGTCGAAATGCTTTTAACTTTTAATGAATGGCTTGTGGTCAGCACTTGAGATTAACAGCAAAAATGAAGGCATCACTGCAGGACAGAACCTTATTGTTTGTACGAGTGTTTTATTTATTCAAATCCGACGCTGCTCTCCCACCTTTCACCCAGGCAACGTTTATGGTCCGTCTGCCGCCGATGGGCCTGGCTGTGTTCCATGTTTACGACTCTCCTGACTCGCCCATGACGCTCCGCTCCGACACTCTGCTCAGGCTGTCTGGTCGGGGCGTCACTGCGAGGGCGGCCGATCCGCTTCCTGTGCGCTCTCAGCAGTCCGACTCTCAGACCTTCTACATCAGCAGCCAGTCTCTCACTCTGGGCTTCTCTGGAACCACCGGCCTGCTGGAGGTTTGTGTTTCATCAGCTCTCACACAGATCAACTTCATATCTGAATTAAGGGTTTACTCATCTGTTTTTAACTTTGATCTTTTAGAAGGAAAAAAAACCCTATGAGCTTGATTTCCCAATAAACCCCTCGCTGTTTGATCAAAGTGAACATGACACGTCTTGTTGCTACTCAAACGCGCTTTAATCTTTTTTTCTAACTCTGTTTTTTTGTGTTCTGTGCTCTTTCTTCCCTTTTTATGGCTTTTCATCTGCAGAGCATCAAGCGCAAGGATGATCCTCAGGAAGTGAAGGTTCAGATGCAGTTCATGGTCTACGGCACCCGATCCTCCAAAGACAAAAGTGGAGCTTACCTCTTCCTGCCGGATGGAAAAGCAAAGGTATTCTCTCAGTTGTTGTATCTCAGATGTTTACTTGCCTCTCAAAAGGCTTTGATAGAGTCTCCCTTGTGTATATTGTCATTGTATCACGCTGGGGTGCTCTGGGCAGGAAGGCAGGCACACTGGGTGCTGCTTCATCTCTCCTTGATTTAAGGAGTGAAAAGGCTTTGCTGGCGTACTGTATCTCGTCACTTATTCCCTTGGTGATTCCTCCAACTTCTCACTCTCTCAATCCTCTCACCAGCTCTGCTCATGACTTCATTTTTTTTTTCTCGTTTCCTGCTTTTAGCCGTACAACCAGAAAGAGCCGCCTGTTGTACGCGTCGTGGAGGGGCCTCTGTTCTCGGAGGTGGTGGCACACTACCAGCACTTTCAGCAGGCCATTCGCATACACAATGTGCCAGGTAATAATCAAACAAAACTGCACATGGAATCAGATCAAATGGCCTTTGCAAAGGCTTTTTATGTTTGGTTACAGGCACCAGATGGTACAATACAGCCAGGGCCAATATGTTTGACAGCATGACAATTTATAATTCAATTAGGTCTTTTATTCCCATCAGCTGCCTTTTTTCACTTTAAGTAGGTAAATGCAATAAACTGTTTGGAAACAGCATTTGTCTCACACAGGGTTAGTGAGTAAGGGAATAACAGAAGCAGGATGGTGTATTTAACATGCAAGATATAAGTAACTCTGCTCACATGTGTTACAAATTACATTTCCAGACACATATTCAGTAATTTGAAAAAGCATACCTTTTAATATATGCCCATCTGATCTCTGGCTCTTCTGATTTTGTATTTTCAGGGGTGGATGGGTTGTCTATAGACATTACCACCACTGTGGACATCAGAGATCAGACCAATAAGGAGCTAGCAATGCGATTGGTCACTGACATCCAAAGCGGAGAGGTCTTCTACACTGATCTCAACGGCTTCCAGGTCGGTCTCTGTATCTGTGAGGAGCAGCATGATGATGGATTGATAACTGTGAAACTGAGTGTAGTGGCATTTTTTTTAAATTAAAGTTAACTTTGCCTGAACTGAAAACTTCTCATCTTTCCTTGCGCTCAAAGGTTGACATATTGTGCTTTACTGTATTTGATCTCTCCCTTCAGATGCAGCCTCGCCGCCACTACCTAAAGCTTCCCCTGCAGGCCAACTTTTATCCCATGCCCAGCCAGGCGTACATCCAGGACAGCCATCACCGCCTGACGCTGCACACAGCTCAGTCCCTGGGTGTCACCAGCCTGGAGAGTGGTCTGTATTTTATATTACTTTTTATTTAATGTTGTGTCATTTTTCTTCATTTCATTTTTAATGAAAGTTATCTCTAAAATGGACTCTCTTTTTCTTTGTTTCCTGTCTCTCTGCCTTTATGGAATTATAGTATTGAGGCACTTATCTCTCCCTCTTGTCCCTCGAGAGGTTTTTGGAGAGCAAAACAGTTCATACTCTCACGTTAATGTACCGAGCTAATCCTTTTATCATCGTTATGTGAATAATGGAGGCGTTTGTAAATGACAAATTGCTCAAAGTGTTTGTCTTCATCGACTGATGTCTGAAAGTTCGATATGCAGGCTTTGTGTAATAGATGTTGTCCTCGCTCCTCCTCCTCCTCATCATCCTCCCTCAGGCCAGCTTGAAGTGATTATGGACCGGCGGCTGATGCAGGATGATAACCGTGGGCTGGGTCAAGGCCTGAAGGACAACAAGAAGACGGCCAACCGCTTCCGGCTGCTGCTGGAGAGGAGATCGACGGGCAATAAGGTCAGTGAGATGACAGCGCAGGCGGTTATTGCAGGTGGGCGAGCGCTCTTCAAATCCCAGCACATCACATATGACTCTGAAGTGCCGAGTGACTCTCAATAAGCCCTGCACGCAGAACTTTTGTGTATATGAGAGTTATGTCCTTCATTGTGTGTTCATTAACACCTTTGTTCATATCTTTTGTCAGCGCTCATTACTGGCCCATCTGTCTCCACTCTCTAACTTTCTCTCCCTTTGTTTTTCCACTTCATTACCTTCAGCATGATGGCCTCTTTGCCAAAATCTCGTCCTTGTTTCATTCTTTCCTCTCCAAAATCATGAGTGACGGACTTCAAGAGGTAACGTTGCCACGGCAACAGCGAGGATGCTTGTTAGCTCGCCTCATAGTCTGCGCTGTAGCTCCAGTCCCCCTTTATTTTTTTTATTTCTTTTGCTGTCCTCCACCTCTTAGCCGTAGCCAAACCAGTCCATCTTTCCGACAGCGCCATTGAAAGTTACAAATGATATCATTTATCAAGTAAATGAATACACATTGGCAGAGAATGGAATGCATTGGTCACAGTTTTATCATCCAGCACACTTGTAAAACTGCTGATGGTACTTGGGACAAAGTTGCTCTGACTTCTTGCAAAACATCAAACATCCTGTTTCAAACACTATAAATGCTTTTAATTTTGAAATGACAGCAGACTGCTGTGGCAGTTACGGACCCGGTATAGATTGATTAGAACTGTGTCTGTCTGGACTAGAATTAGAAACATATCTCTTACAAAGTAGTTAGGAGCTTTTCTTCATGTAGAGCAGTAATAGCAAAATGACGACTCTAAAGGTGAGTCATGGATGCCCATATGGTAAAGCTCTCATTTACCACTCTGGCCTAAACCTTGTCTCCACCCTCCTACAGATGATGGACAGCGCAACAACCAGCTTCCCGTCCATCCTCAGTCACATGACCAACTCCTTCCTGAACCACGAGGTCTTGGCGCTGCCCGTCCTGCCCAAAAGACGCGGCATCCCTCCTCTGCAAACCTTCGCCCCGCTCAAGTCCATCCTCCCCTGCGACTACCGCCTGCTGAATCTGCGCAGCATCCAGAGCCAGGTGAACAGGCGGAACACAAACTCATTGGGTTTTTTTTAGCTGTCGTTGTATTGACTTTGAAGTTGACTTGTGTCTCCTGTGTGAGCAGCAGGACCCCCACGCTCCGTCTCCATACACGGCCTTGCTTCTTCACCGTCTGGCACTGGACTGCGGCCTGGAGGCAACCAACCTGGGCTTCAACTGCACCACCACACAGGGACAGGTCAGGGTAGACACACACACACACACACACACACACACACACACACACACACACACACACACAGACTCAAGCTTAAAACAAAAGGAACCAGTGTGCTTTGTTTTAGTCTAAGCTCTCAATCTGTTGTGCATGAGCAGAGATGATAACTAAGTTCCTTTAAATACATCTATTCAAAACTAATTTATAATAGAGCTGTCAGGAGATTAAAACATGAATCTTATTAATTGCATGCTTTGTGATTATTAATTTAAATTAGTCACAAATATTATGAAAATGTATTCATGAGAAGCTCTTAAAAATATGAAAAAGGTTTCCATTAACCCTTTGTGCTTTACTGAATCAGAGCACCTTTTCATGTGTGGCCCGATGAGACCGGTTGCTCAGCAGCGGGCTGGGAAAAGCTCGACCTTGGAGCTAGCTGCTAAATACTCAGTGTTCAGGTGATGTTTCAGGGTCTGAGTAACGACGGTACAAAAATTCCTGATTGCAGAATTTGCACAGAATGGTGCTCCTATCGACAGTTCCATCTGTGCAGTTTTTAATTTTAGATTTTCCATCTCTGGGCCAAAAATCTGCTTCCGTCATTCTTCACAAGGCTGCTGGAGACGGCTGACAGCTGTCATCGACAATTTCTAATTCAGGTTTAAAGATAAGCTACATTTTGTGTGGAACATTGCAAAAACATATAAGGTCTTATGGTCAAATATTCAATGTCATAGGGAGGGCATTTATTTTTTCTCATCAGAATTTCCAAAGCAACCACCAACAACATGACATTGATATAACACTGTCAGGAACATTCATCTAAATAGGTAGTTTTACTGACTTGTAAGTTCTATTTGTTGTAAATTCTTCTGTACTTTTGCTTAAGTGAAACTTTGAATGCAGAAGTTTTACTTGGAATAAAGTGCTTTGCTGCTGCTTTTACTTACATTTTCTGAATAATTTTCCCCTATTAATTTCTTTCTACCTGCTGTAAGCTAAACCTAAAATTTCCTCATCCCTTTATTTGCATTCACCATTTGATCAGCTTTTTATTTTCTAACAGCCAGCCTTTCTCTCCTTCCAGCTGAGCGTATCAGGACTGTTCAAGAACCTGGACCTGCAGCTGCTCCAGCCCATGTCCCTGACTCTGATGCACTCGGGCACGCCTCTGGCCAACGACTCCACCATCAGCCTGGATCCTATGGAGATCTCCGCCTTCAAGCTCAAGCTGCGCTAAGAGCCGTCCAGACCAAAAGAGGCAATAAAAAACCCACCAGACTCCTTGGACCAAGAACCAGGCCCACGCCGGCCACGTTGGGGCAACAGAGTGGGGGGTCTGGGTCTCTCTGTTTTGTCAAGCAGAACCACAAACACTATAGCTCGGACAGGACGGTACCACTGTAACAGGACTGACTGCACAGCAGGGGGCAGGCGATAGCTGTTACTGTGGACGTCTCCGAGAGCAGCGAAACCCGGGTGAACTCGCAGCTGTTGCAAAACAAGAAAGACTGCCAGAATCAGCCACCAGATACAACCGGGCGTCTGTTTGTCCCTGTAATCAAAAAATGAAATCTCATTTAGTTCTGCTTTTTAAGAACTCGTGTCTTTTTCTATCTTTGCTCCATCCTGGACTGAACTACTGAATGTAAATATCCCAAATGACTGGGGGAGGGGGCTGGGACTCGTGCCACATCAGAGTGCAATTTATGAAGCTTTATTTGATGTATGGGTTTTAAATTTTTTTTTAAATGTATGCAATGAAGAAGACACATCACGGTCTTTTTTTTTTTTTTTCATTTCGTTTGTTTTTCATTTTGTCAGTCAAATAATTTTATTTCGACAGACTCGAATGCAGCAAAGAGAATGTGTGGTCTCTTCATCTCAGCTCGCGACGAGACCCAAGCTGCAGATCTTGAAGCTATCTTATGTCTGAGTCCAAGAGTCCCATGTGGGACACTACGCGATAACAATGTGATCATTAATCATATCGGATGACTGTTTACTTTCTGTTTGCTGGTTTTGACTGTAGATAGTGGGAAGACCTTCCTTTCTTCACTTCTTTTTCCCTCCCTGAGCTTCCTCTGCGCTGATGAGACGACTGTGCATCTCAAAGCCACTGTCCATCATTCCTGTACTCGTGTTTCACTGCTGGGAGCGTGGTTTTGTGTACCATACTGTATGCAGTAGAAGACTAGAGAAAGACTTTACCTCATATATACCATACGGAAACTATATCAGTATGTGTGTGTGTGCGCGTGTGAATGTGAGTCTCTAGAGTACGTCGATGTGAATATTTGAAGGTTTAATTTTGGGATATGTTGAGGTTACAGTGCACACTTTCAGGGACCATTCATAGTACTGTTGATATCATTGATCAGTTTGGGTGTCTGTGTCGAGCCGGGGGGGGTTCAGGTCATTGCAGGACAAAGGAAGCTTTCCATTAAAGATCAGAAACGAAAGGGTTAGTTTACCCCAAATTACAAGAAGTGGTGTGTGGCGATGCAGATAGATTTGGTTTTGAGACATCCGTCTGGAACTGCCAGTAATGATTGTTTTTATTAAGTCTATAAAATGACTGAAAATTCCGAAGATGCCCAAGGTTGTTTTTAATCACTTGTTTTGTAATAGCAGCAATTTAAATGCCAGACATACTAAAGATTTCTCAAAGTGTTCAAGCTGAAAAGTAGCACTCATCATTCGAGAAGCTGAAAACTGAGAATATTTTGCTTTTTTTTTGTTTTGTAAATGATACTCAACCACGGATGAAGTGATCTTCAAAGCTGTTGACTATTAATTTTTTTCTTGATTGTTTTAGCAATACATCTGTCTCTGAAATTTCTGCCTCTACACCAATACAATGAAGCAGAATGGAATTTAATTTGTGTTGCTTAGTGCAAGAAAACAATGTTGACAAGTGGTCGTTCCCAAAAAAGTAATTGTCATTCTGGATATTCCACACACTGCGCTGGGTAGTAGTGTTTTTTTTTATGCTTTTATGCTGATTTTCTACTCAGTTACTCAAACTTACCATTATGTGTGGATGGTGGTGGAAAAGCTCCAGGTACATGCCAGCAAACAAATTTATAAGAATAAATAACCTGAAACTTCGGAGGTATATTTTACCATCTATGTATAATTGAAAGCGTAAATTTTAACTTGCAGGCTGGTTGTTTTTTTTTTTTGTTTTTTTTTGCAGGATGAATATCATTTTCTGGTTGTATAATGGTATATTTAATTCTTGTGTATTATCTGCAGAATGTATACAATGAAGACTGCTATATAACATATCCAACTATGTGGTGTGAAATTGCGACACAGCAAGTGTGTGAAAACTGTAGGAGGAAAAGTGTTTTGGAAGATGTTGCTTTTACATTTTTTTTTTAAATGTGATGTGTTACATTCACCTCCACCAGTGGCAGAAATCTCAGAGGGAATTCTTTTAAAAAGATGAAAAAATAAAACCAAAACTATCTGCATGTCAAAATAAGTGATCGGTGACTGCGTGGGAGAATATTATATTTTTGTAATTTGGGTATACTTGCCCTTTTAAAGTAAGTTTTATCAAACCATACACAAAGATTTCTGAACACAGAAGAAAAAAAGTTTCTTTAAAGAAGTTGCAGTTAGGGGGAAAAAAAAGCCCAGCTCCAATGCTTTTTATCCCGAGGCTGTCTCGAGGCACTCAGCCTTTTTCTGGTGCACATCTGCCTCCACAGCGGCCGTGGAGGATGTTGTCATCCGTGTCCAAAGCAGAGGCCGGACATCCCACCGCTCACCTGTGCCACACTTTGTGCCACGCCGCCATCTCCTCCCGCCCTGCTCCGCTGTGTCCCATCACTTTAACCGCTCATCTTCATTTTTCCACAGGAGGTCTGCTGCTTTGTTGCCCTCCTCCTCTGGCCTGATGTCTGGTCTGCCATAGCTCAATGCATTCTGCTTTCTCTCTCCACTGTGAGCACTGCAGATGCCCCCCTCCCTCCCTCCAGCTGCTGTTAATATTTCTGAAACCAGATTTCACTGCATCTTAAATTGCACTTTCTCTGCTGTCCAACCTTTTCATAACCTTCCCTCCTGCTGTGTCGGTGTGCATCTCTGTGTCAATGTCTTTTACTTTTTTTTTTTTTAGTCGGTGATATATGTTGTAGCGCTGTTTTTGTTTGTTCAGAGGTAATATATGAAGGCAAGGTCTCTTCTGTGTTTGTTTATTCATGATGGATTAAAGCTGCAGTAGAACGAGGGAGATGGGGATTAAATAAAGATGAAAATATAAAGATTTTCTTTCTAAACTGTTTTCTATGTGAAATTAATTAGATTTCTGCTTCCTTCTAAATACACTGGTGAATATGTGCTCTATTTTTTTTAATGCTGTAAACAGTTTGATTATTTTCTCAGTCAGTAGGGGGCAACATTGAGTCGGTACAGCAGGACAGTGCTCGCCTACAGATGCTGTCAATCAGATTACTTTTAGACTGTCCAGTGTTTCACTTGTCAGTGATTGGCTGTCAAGTAGTCAACCCGATATTAAACAGAGCATGGTGTCAGTGCAGGCGCTCACACTTTAAATCACATGTAGTTACCATCAGCGGCGTGTACACCTCCGTGGTGAAGGTGCACAGTGACAGCACTGAGCAGGAGCCGAACATGAAAAGGAAGGTCTCTTTGTTCACACTTCATAAAGATTGACCGGGGACACTGAGGAAGAGAGAAAAGTGTGGTGGCAGGGACGCCTGGGGCCTGAGAGTGATCACTGCACGGCTTGTGTGGAAGGAAAAGAAAGTGTGTGCAGGGGGAGTGATGCCTGTGGAGGCACCCTGGGGACACTCTGCCTCTGCATTTTACTCCAGACTCAGCTGTGTTTCTCAAACCTTTACTGTGCGGGAAAAGAGGAAGAAGTGACAATCAGCCCGGCATCACAATCACAGCACAAATAATGTTTGACCAGATGGAATAATGAGACTGGAAGCTCGCCGTCCCACTGACCTGCATGTGAAATGAGCTAATGGTGCTCTGATTTGTTAGTGTTGTTTTAATTAATCTAATATTTCTCGTTGCCAGGCCTTGTTAGTGGGCGCCATTGTACAGAACATGACAGCTAATTAATGCAGGTTATAAGGGCAAGACAATTAAAACCAGCACAGAGACATGGGCTGTAGGTGTGAATGAGTAGACTTTCAAACCCAACCATTTTTTCTCTATGCCGATTCACACGTATTTATTTTCACACATGCTGCATTTATAATAATAATAAAAAAAAAAAATCCTGACGCATGCGAGGGGCGCTGGATCGTGCAGACGGTTCTCCCGGCAGATCTAATTATGGGCCACAGAATGAATGTACCTTCACCCATGAACCCACTTACCTGCCTCTGCAGAGAGGGTGTTACAAAGGAAACTCTGCAAATGAACAAAGCTGCGATTGTTTCCCCGCGTGCATACAAACCTCTTACATTTATAATAATTTAAACTTGAAGGGGGCAGCATATTGAAGCTTGAGAAAATAACATCTCCTCTGTTTTTTTTTTTGGCAGCACACTCACTGCAACTGGATGGTGGTACGAGAGAAAACAGAAAACTGGCTGGCACACTCTTAAAACTAAACGCCTGGAGAGGAAGAAAAAACACACTTGCTACAATGATATACAGCCATGAAGAAGTGATGAACCATCTGCTCTCTGGGGTGGTGTCTGTGTGTCAGAGGGCTGAGCTGAAGATGCATAAAACCCCCTAAAAGTTTTAAAAATCTGGCAGTAAAAAGACAAAACAGTCGATCTGTGCAACAGCCAAAGTCATTTTATTCCAGCATGAAACTGATCTCCACAATATTAACATCCATTGTCAGTTAAATAAAAAAGGATATAAAACAAATATAGAAAATGCGATACAAGATCTCCTCATTACTTAATCACTTTAACTGTTCTGGCCTTTAGATCCAAAGGCTTTGATTCAACTCGCGCAGCAGCAAGTCTACACTGTTATAGATGGGGTAATAAAGCATGTATTTGTCTTATAATGTATGGCGCTCACAATAGAAAGGGAAAGAGCTTTACCCTGATGAAGATGTTCTGGGAGAGATGCCCCAAAATCAATATATGCTCTGTGGGGAAAATAAAGAGAAAATGATCCGGTTTCTTACGGGCAGGAAGAAAGAATGTTGTAAAGGTCAGCCAAGCAGCTTTGGGCTAAGTGTTTTCTCATCTCATTCAAAAACAGCGTTACTTTACCACAAGTCAATGAGACTTTGTGACTGATACACCTGATGTGTGGGTGCTGCGGTAGCAATCTTCCCACTGTGCTTTGATTGAAAACGGAGCATCCTCCACAGCTTCCTGCTTATCAAACAGCCAGCGGGATGTTTTATTACGCCTTCACATTGCTCTCAGGAAATCTTCAATTTAAAGTTTTCTTACTATTAATGAGCAAAGTGTCAACTGAGCGACCCCTGGCCCACAATCCGCCAGGCATCTGATAAAAGATAACGCCAATTTATTAGAAGTCTGCCTGCGCTGATGGCCAGGTGTCTGCGTTCGAGACAAATCTGTGCATGTTTGAGGAACTAATGCAGTCTGCTGGCTTTAAGAAGCACTTCACTCATCTTACACATCCAGTTCACTTCACTTGTCACTGAGAGTACTTCTCAGCCTGGGAGGGTTGTATAATATTCTCCTGTAGCTCTGGAAAAGCTTTGAAACAATAACCCTGAAGATGCTGAGTTCTGATTGGTTATTGGGCTTGGTGAATATAT
>JAOWBC010000049.1:17175934-17209813 GCA_028566105.1 Hypoplectrus providencianus | reverse complement strand
ATATATTTGAAACTGGCGGTGTGGAGTTTTTTTTAAAAAACATTTACCAGGCAAAGAGGCTCAAACCAAAGATTCTATTGAGTTGCATTGAGGGAAAAGAGGATTCAGGGTTCTGACCAACAATCTTTCTTGTAGATCCTCCCACCGTGTGGTTGTGCAATACCTCATTTCTGAGGTTTTCAACACCCTTCAGATAAATTTGACAAAGCAGCAGGTCTTTAAAGGGAAAGTACTGTGGTATGATGTACTTATCTGCAGTCGGTGTATTACTGACAGTGGATAGCGTTAAGCCTGCTCCAGTTTAGAGAAGCAGGCAAGAGAATCCACACAGAAGCTAAGCGAGGTACTGATTTGGACGGGGGCGGCAGCAAAATGTATTTTAGACACCCAAAAGGACCCTCTAACAATCAGTATCAGTTTAATCTCATGCTAAATTTAGAATGTTTTCACTGCTTTGCTTTGCTTGGAGCCCTTTCTGTGGGGGAACTGACATTTTATATCCAGGTTTGTTGGAAGTGACCAGACTTCCTTAACAAAAACAGTAATTTAACCTTGCAGAACACAGGAGATATTGATCTATTGCTGCCTCAAACATTGAATTTGTTTGTTATTGTGTGATGTGGGTGTTTCAAAGCTTAAACTCAGATACTTGAGGTAAATATACTGACCATAGATAAGTATCTCAAATAGATACAAGCCCACTTCAAAAATATTTCCCTTTTAGAATTGAAAATAATTGCATAACACCTTAAATTGGTGACAAATGCTCAAATGCATAAGATAAATTATGACGTAAATAAATACATGAGAAATGATTCACTGTTTAATGCATCTGGATGGGGTGCTGATGGGACAGTAAGGCCTGTGTTTAGTGTTTTTCGGAGCCGCTGTGATTCTCCTTCGTGTTTCCCTTCAGTCAGACGCTCCAGCATCATGTTCGTCTAGATGGAGCTCTGCGTCTTGATGAAAGCTGTCCTCTCGCTGTGACCGTCCACTTCCTCGCTGTCTGATTCAGACTGGTATGCGATCATGTCCTCGTCCCCCCACACAGTGGGGATTCCCTTGTAACATATCCGTGCCTTCCTCTCTCGTCCTTGGCCGAAGCCAAAACCGAAGCCCACCCGCACCCCCCTCGTCTCTGAAAAGACAGAGGGCAGTTTGGTCCTCCAGCCTACAGACGCGCCACTCGAGCGCATCTGTAGCAAGAGGAAGACCCCGACGAAGGCGGCCAGGATGAAGGCACAGCTTAGCACGGCCACCACCGCGGGCAGCTGAGTGGACGGAGCTACGCTGACCCCCGGAGGTTCCTCGCCTTCTCCGCTGTTGTCTTCTGCTGCTGGGATCTCCTCCTCTGGCCGGCTGTCCTCACTCTGGAGCTCCCCGGCTAGTGGAGATTTGCGCTGGACCTGGTTCTGGTGCAGGCAGGAGGTGAGTACAAGGTGGCTGTGAGGCGGGCAGGACAGGCAGTCTGTAGGCCCCGGGCCAGAGCAGGTGAGGCAGGCGGGGTTGCAGGGTAGGCAGGCCAGGACAGAAGACAGGTCCACCCAGTTGTCCAGGGAGAGGTTGAGGAGCTGCGGCCCCGAGGTGAAGCCTGGTGGACATAACTTCACACAGCCCTGGAGGAAGAGAGAGAAGCCGGGGCTGCACTCTGGATGAAGCGTGGGAGGAAAGCACAAGAGCAGTTTAGTCTCATGCAATCCAAAAAACATATATCAGGTTCTACAAGCCCCGTAATTTCTTTGGAAGCTTACTGAAAGAACTACAGCGTATAATTTGGGGCAACAATTACTCTGCTGATTATTTCTTGATTCATTGATTAATGATTTTGTCTCAGTGAAAAATGAGCATTACTTCTTCCCAAAGCCCAAAGTGGTGCCTGCAAAATTGCTTTTTTGTTTCAGTCCAAAGCCCAAAATATTTAGTTTGCAAATGTGTGAGACAGAGAGAAGATCTGAAAAGCAAAATGTTTGTTATTTCCGCTTGAAGATTAACTTAAAGGATTAATTAATTATCACAGTATTTGCAAGAGTTTTTATTTATATTTTGCGAATTATATGGAAATAGAGTTCTGAGAAGGAAAAATAATAACTCATTAAATCGAGTGTTTATGAAAAAAAGAGTAAATTCTATAAAGTCACTGTACGCAGCGGTTGGGCAGTGTCAATAAACACAATTTCAGAAGAAGTTCCTTTAAAGAACTGATTAAATCTTAATGACTGTAAAAACTCATATTTTCTGTATGCCGTCCTTTGAATCACAACCACAGAAAGATTTGCATTTTACTGATCTCATGCGCACTGACTAAAAGATGGTTAATTTGATTTTTTTTTTTAAGAGGCCAACCAGTAAATGGAAATGAACAGTGTGTCCTTCATCTCTATGATTTTCACCAAATTGCCCAGCCCTTTCTGGGAACCTTCAAGTTCTGGGGCTCTGTAAAACAAGGTATTACCAGAAACTCTTGAAATGTAAATTTCAAATAAATTATGGAGAGGGCTGGAATGATTAAAAAGAAAGCATCTGAATGCTTGGAAGCAGAGCGAGGCTTCCGGACTCATCTGCTTTTCAATGGGTAAGTCATCCTCCTGAACAGTTGTTGACAACGTAGCACCTCTCGCTCTGACGCGGCTTTAATCTCCCCTGCTGCTCCTCCATACGTCCCTCCCTCTGATTCAAACTAATATGACATATGGCAATGTGCATATTCATACTGTGCGGGTAAACAAATGCAAAAGAGGCTTGTAAATGGACAATCTGTATTCACAACATTCTTTTTTCACAAGTTGAAATACCCAACACATTCTGACCAAAAGCCTGTTTTGTAACAATGACTGTGCCAGTGCCAATACTAATGAGCCCATTCCACTTAAGTGGCTCCTGTTCAAAGTTTGTGTAAAGTCTGAATGATCTCACCAATACAGATCTGCTGGGCATCAAAGGTCTTGCAGCTGTTGTTTGATGGCCGGGGGAAGTCGGACGATGATGGGTTGATGACGCTGGGTCCAGTACCCCACAGGATGAGGGTGAACTGACTTAACACAGCTAAGAGGAAGCAGAGAGAGAGAGAAAGGGGGATATTAATGTGGAAGAGAATATCAATGTAACACCTCTTTTAGAGAGGGAACAGTGTGAACTGGCTGAGGAGAGGATATGGGGGTGGAAGAAAAGGAAACAAGTGATGAGGGCGGACAAAACACCACACTGGAGGAGGATCAACACCAGCGGAGGAAGAGATGCCTTCCTTTCTTATTTCCCCGGCTGCTCAGAGAAAACAAAGCTGCAAGACAGCTCAGGGACTTAAAGAGTTAACTTGAGTTTTAAATTCCGTGTCTGTGCAGACTCCATGTCGCCATGGCTGTAGACAGTGCTTCACATATGGATGTGACTACAAAGATGCTAACACAAAGCTGCCTTACACACATCTTCCAGCTGACAGCACACAGGATCTCAGCAGTCATCACCGTTCAAAGGCAGGCATCGAAGATTAGTTTCACCAATTCAGAATTCAACTGAATGAGAAACATGGTCACAATCTGCCCTTCTGTTCCTGAGTTATGGCGAGGAATGATGGCCAGAAAAGTGTTTCTGCAGAACATTAAGATGTCACTGAAGCTGGCCTTTGGACATAAACTGTCATTGTTTTATTCTATCAGACATTTGTGTGAAATTCATTACAGTCACAGTTAGCCTTTTCAATTCTTGAGTTTTGGTCAAAAAGGTTTTCTGACATCATGGTGACTTTGACTATTGAACTTGATCATGTTCATGAGATTGGGAATGAAGACCCATTAAACATATTGCCCTCATTCATGGCTGTCTATGACGCAGAGGCACATAAAAACATTATTCCAGGCTGGATCATAACAATTACCTGATCAATGAGAACCTGCTTGTGAATCTCGCAATTCGCCCATCGGGCATTTATGTATAAATGCAAATGTATGAGCTTAAGCACAAACCATGGGCAGGTACATTTCTGACCTTCTTGCTTGACTGGGCTAAAAAAAACAACCCATAATTGTTTAATCATGCTATCAAGAAGCTAGGCTGTTAATCAGAATGTTGCCAGCCACTTTCTTGCAAAAAAGTAATTCTCTGCCTAGCAGCTGCAAAGTTCTAATCCTGATACGTTTCTGAGAATTGCTTCCCCCGCCACCAAAAGTGGTCAAACTAAATGATTAGAGAGAGACAGAGAGCCAGGGAGCCGAGCAGAGACTATTTGTAGAAGCCTGAAAAATATGCAAGAGGAGTTGAGTTGATGAGGGGGCAGTACGTGCTGGCATGAATGTGAGTTTGATGTGATGTGTCTGGACTGAACAATTAATGATGATGAGTGGGGTTACCATAGTCACGTCCATTAGCTGCTACGTTTTCTATTTCGAGTGTCCATTCTCCTTGAGGATCCTCGCCCCAGGAGTGGGTGGTCATAAAGGCCCAGTCGTTGAAACCTTCCGAGGAGAAGTCGTTGGGCCTGACAGGAAACAGGAGAGGTGTTTGTGTTATTTTTCTGTGGTGAGAGCAGAAAGTGTGTGTTTTCTCTCCCAGAGAGTATACTTGTGGGAGTATCTGTACACAGATAAAATTGAGGTACGTGCACATTATGTTCGTCCGTGTGTGTGAAAGAGGCACAGCCAAAGACGGATTTATATCATGGCTGGGCTGCTGGTGTGTATGGTGGTGTTTTTTACTGGGTACCTGGGGAACAGCAAGGTGGAGCGTGTGCCCAGTGGGCTGATGAGATGAATGGCCAATTTTCCTCTCTGGTTGTGGGAGAGAGTGAGGCGAGCCTGAACGTGTTCCAGGGAGCTGACATACTCCGGTCGTCCCCAGCAGGCATCCACGCTTTTGCTGAACACCAGCTTGTTCCCGATGTCTCTGCAAGTTTGACGAGCGGAGGGGAGGCAGGTTAATGTTGTGTGGCTGCAGGAATGGACACAGACAACAGCGCTGTGCTAAAACTCCACGCGAGCATTCCAGCTCCGAGGAGAACACGGTGGCATCTATCTGGCTGAGCTGGATGAAAGAACAGCAAGCGGTCCTAATGACACCAAACCTCACTGTGATTTACACACACATGCACACAGACACACACATGCACAGAGCTGCAAGTCTAACCTTGGTTCTGTGAGCATGGTGTGAACACACTGGTGCTGTGGTCCCACTGTGGTCCAGTTCTGTGCCAAAGCCACCATGGCACCTGCATCCAGGAGCCCGTAACCGTACGAATGACTCACTGCGGGAAAAGAAGACGGAGGGGTAAAGAGAATGGCAGGGTGGTGGGTGGCGGTGATGAGATAACATCACGAAAACAGAAATCCCTGTCAGTCAACAATCCACCCGGCACTGTGATACTATGCTGTGTTATTGGTTCCTCGATCCTGAGTAGGCGACCATAAATGTAATTACTTTTGTTCAAAAATCACTTTTACACACATCTTTCTGCAAATATACTTGATTATAAAAGAAATTGTAAAAGGCTTTCTTAATGTGTTGTGAACTGTTGTAATTTAGAGGAAATTAGGACGACTGAATAGTTTGAAGGTCCATTCAATAGTTACTATTTGAATTATTTTTATTTTAACATTTTATTTTGAAAATTACATAATATTTTTTAGTATGAGTATTAGTTTTTTTTTGTAGAATTTGATTTCATTGATGGCTCCACAGGATCCAAAGATTGCCAATCATTTCATAGCCTTGTAGAAACCAAATGTTATAAATGTATTGGAAAAATGGGATAATTGATTAAATGATTTCCGATTTCATTTTTATCTAACAAAACATTCTGCTCCAATCTATCTTTCTTTTTTTTTGGTGTTCAACCTTTCAAAAACATTTTCTCCTGCTTGCTGAGCTGAAAGGAGGCATTCACCTGTATTAAAAGATGGTCTAACAGCAATTTAACAGCGCCATAAATTACATTTATATAACTGCAATAACAAACTGACTCATGTAATCAAATGAATCACTGCGCTGACATTGAAAATTTCTTGGACTTCCGCTTTATTTGAGTTCTTTCCGTATCAGAAATGTTCCTTTTCATTTCGCATGGCCGGGTCTTGCACTCTAGCCTACAGGTCATGATCAGAAAACCCAACATCCGAACAGATATTGCAGTTTCAAATGCTGTTAAATGCTCTGCAGCTTACTAGAAATTTAGCAATCTCACTGGAAAAAGGAGTCAGAAATGCTCTTCTCCATGTTGGATGTTCATTATGTGGTTATATGTGTTCATGTTTGTAAGTTGTTGAGATGAAAGACTTTAGCAGGAAAGCTAATGTGGCTTTTCATTCAGAGTCTGTGACCATCTGCTCCGCCTATGATAGAACACTGACTTTACCACTTTATGCAAATCTGCTTCAAAATGGAGCCATCATGGAACCTTAAAATTTCTTCCCAGAAGCTTTCTCAAATGGAGAACACATGAAAGCTGATTTGCAAAGCAGATATTCAACCTCCTTCCCCAACCGCCTCCAATTTGATCCCATTTTTGAAACGCGTAGCTGAAATGGTGACAAACTGTGACGCTCGTCGAGCTGGTTGAGCACACGGGCAAACGTGAGAGCGCGCAGAGATGACATGTTGTGAGTTTAAAGTCTCCAGGGATTTTGGAGCACACTGAGGAGGCAGTGTTAGACTGAGAAAAAAGGTTATTATAGTGTGATCATGTGCAAATTAGAAAACAATTTACTGTGTAGAGAATAGTTTATTTTCATATATGAATTACAGTCTGACGCATGTGCTAACAAAAAAGCCTTTCTGTGCTCCAAATGTTTCATTGTGTGCTCAGAAAAACACACCATTTTGAACAATAAAATACCATCTGCGCTCACTTTAGCTAGTTCAGTTTTATTATAGCTGTGCACTTCCCCACAGCTAGTCTTCCTCCACATTTTAACACATATATATTAAACCTGCAGTTAACACAAATGGAAAGCATAAGAAATATATTACAGAAAAACATTAATATGTATGAGTAGAACTTATACTCAATGTGTATGAATATGCATGAATAAAAACTTAGACTGAGGACTCTCTCAGCATGTTTACCAGCAAAACTTCACATCCCCATATCCATAGTTTATTATGCTCCATGGTGTTTCCCTGTTTGCTTTTCCAAGCATTGATTTCTGCACTAATTTAGCCAATGACAGTGGTAAAGTTAATGTTTTCCTTGGGGAATGAAAAGGAGCCTTCTGTTGCCCATCAGAAAATATTTGTATTTGTATATATATTTGTATATGACTTAAAATTGTCTTTTGATTGACTATACGGATATATTGGAGGTTTGGATGATAGAACTTTGCATTTTCAATGTAGAAGCACAGTGATAATCTATAAAACTTTTAGACTTGATAAAAGTGTATTCTACTGACATCATTTAACTGATGTGGTTTCGGTTGTGTTTTAGCAACATGCTAAACATTCACATTTGCAGAAAAAGCCAGAAAGGAAGCCTCATGCATGCATTTTGGACTTAAATTAGCTTTTCAGATGGCAAGTGGGTTTTAAAATTTTAAATCTTTTTTTTGTGAGATTTGCCCATTTTATCTGGCATATAAAGACATATGGCATATGGCAGAATAAGCTTTTTATTTCTGTTTATTAAGTTACACCAATCTATTTAGTTGATTATATCTATACTGTAGTGTCATCCTGTGGAGTAAATTGTTAATCGTAACATTTTTTGGTAAAAGATAGAGAAACGTTAATCATAAAAATGTAACACAAAAGTTGACCCAGACAGCTCCCCTGAGGAGCTTCAGACAAGCCAGTCCAGTAACTTCTCATTATAAATATAAACTCTACGATCTATTTACCAGACAGCTTTTCATCCAGGCGGCTGCAGATATTATAAATCCATAACACTCAAGCTTTGCAAGAAAAAGGTGGAGGTCAATAATATTAAATGTTTCTGTAAAATCTAAAAGGACTCCCCCACAGAGCATCATGCCAGATTCAGACTAGCCAGCCTCTACCTCTGCGCCCCACTCCATTGGTCCTCCAGTCTCCAGCGCTGAGGTGTCCGGGCTGGGACGTTCTCACCACCAGGTACTGCATGTCCCTCCAGGTCAGGTTCATACTGCAGGGAGACAGCCATTGAAAGCAGTGTACTGACTTTGTGTCATGTAATAGCTGAAGCTTTTACTTTCTACATTATGCACATTATGAGAAAAGTCAGGTACGGCTGACCTCAACTGTATAACAATACAGCTGAGAAATGTGAGGAGCTGTGGGATCTGGAAAAGGTCAGGAGTCTGTAGACACAGGTGAAATATGATCCACCTGAGCCTATACAGTGAGCAGGGCTGTATTTGTGAAATATTATACTGAGATGTAGAGGAAGCCCTGAGGGATATATCAGTCAACCATAACAAAGGTGTGTGCTCACATTATGGTTTTTACACCGGTGTAATATGACACTATTAAAGGTACATTGTAACCTATTGGGCTGAAAGGTCAAGGAACACAGTAAAACAGCGGATACAGCACTGTGGAGGACTGTGTCTAGACCTCTCTGTAATGAGAGTTTCTAATGAGGTCTAGGATTTGGGGATGAGGTCACCTTCCACACAGTAGAAACCTCATAAAAACATGTTTTTTTTATGATATAGATACATTAAGATGCGCAGCAGAGAAGCAGTCAGAGGGAAAGCCTTTGAGTCACCGATGATGAAAAGAACTGCTATATTGTAAAGATAATCAAACCGTGAATCACACTGCTTAGCGAGTGCAACCCCACAGTAGACTGAAATAGAAACACAGAATTGCACTGTTGCGCATCACCTCCGCCACGCTCCACATCAGCATTCACATCTCACATCCTCTCATGTGTTATTAATGGACAAGACCCCCCTCCCGCCCCCCCCATCCACTCAATGTCACCTCAGAGCGAAGGGGAAAATAATAAAATAATAAAACACCAGAAAGCTTCCGCCTATTAAATGATTCCATCTCTGTGAATTCCAGTGTGGTCCCAGTCCGATAAACTAGCTTCCCTGTTATTACTGCTGCCTGTCAAGACAGGGGGTTGACTACTGTGGTGTTAAAAGTGAGAGATAGTCTAGTTGGTGTAAACTTTGGGTGTGTCAGTCTGTGCCCTTCTCTTCTCATATCTGAGGGGACTGAGATAAAACAGACACGCTGACTATGTATACCTGAACAGAACCTCTTGCTGTGGGGTAATATTAGATTTGATTTTGACACCTGTCAGCCACATGCTAATGTGGAAATGAAAAGAATTATGCAGACTGGAGTACGGCTGACTGATAAGAGGACTTAACACACCGCAAGATATGACTGAAGATACGAACATAATGGAGAGCACATTAGAGCTGCTGACAGAAACTTGGATTCTGACACCTGGAGTCCTAAGCAGGAGATAATGAGAGACATTCTCCAGTTAAAAATCTTCACTGCCGGCCCTACAGGTATTCAGATGTCTGTGTGGGCTGCAGCTGCTGATTTGTCTGGCTAATTAACTGATTATCAGAAGCTTAATTTGCTGAGGAAAGAATTTCTGGACTGGGATTTAGGCCAGCGCCAACTACCAGACACTTGTGCACACACACATAAACGCATAAGCCTCCCACGAGCGCGCGGCAGAGCATAACAAATGAAGTTTACAATTGAATTCAAGTGTTTACTGTAAAGGCGAATTGGACAACAAAAATAGGTAACGGAGGAGGTTGTGTCCTCAACTCACTTGGCCTCCAGAGCCAGAGCGATGATCCCGGCGGCCAGCGGGGCTGAAGCAGACGTTCCTGTGTGAGAGTCTGTGCACTTTTGCCTCAGGTCTGTAGTCACCTTGGAGACAGGAGGAAAGAGAGAAGAGCACACAAATACAGGGTTAGACACAGTTAATATGACACATTGAGTTTCCCACTCCAGCATGAGTGAAGTTCATGGCGAGAGAGGTTGGACAGGGGAGAGCTGGAGACGATGGAAGCTCTGCCCGCAGCAATCAGAGCAGGGGGAGGAGGAGAAGGAGAGAATGAGCAGGTAGGTTCAGTCTCAGGTCTGTGGATCCCTGCCAGAGGGTCACAGCCAGGGCAGCGAATGTCAGCCAAATCAGCCCAGCTAGGTCGTGTGGCGGTGAGACAAAGTATGTTAGCACTCCGGGTACAACTCTGCTCTCGGTCTCCGCCGATGCCAGAAAGCTAATGAGGCCTGTCTAGGTCACGATGGGTACACGTCTGAAATGACAAGAAGCCAGAGGGCAAGGCGAGCTGTGAAGGTCAGGGACAGATTCTTGGTTCAAAACTTTTAGCCTGACAGATTGTGACACTAATGGCCATTAACTGTGGGAAGAAGTTTACGTCTCAGAGGAGTAAACAAAAGGAGGTGTCTGTTGCACAATCTTTTCACATCAAGTATCAGAACACTGGATAAAACAACACTGGAGCACTCGTCTTAGCTTATTGATGGGTCTTTGGATTTCATTCGCTGATTTAGTGATTAATTATTCATCAAGGCTTATGCTGGATAGAGATTCTCCAGTGCGAGTATTTCTCTCAGTTTTCGATCACTTTAAAATAGATATTTTTCAAGTCACCACCTAGAAACTTGTGATGGGCATTTGCTTGTTTACTGTGCTTGGTCTTGGAAATATATAACCCTCTAAATCCCATAACCACAATTGTTTGGAGAGGCATTTTTCTTTTTTTTTTTTTATTTCCTGACACATTTTTCAGTATGTACAGCATGTGAAGGATCCATTTTAACCCTTAACGGGAATCAGGAAAATGCTGAATATGCTGACAAATTTTTGTGAAATAAATTATTCCCAAAATTGAAACAGCTTTTTTTTTACTCCCTTTAAATGACAAAGTCTGACGTGTCTTTTGTGCGTTAAAACACAGTAATACTGCACAAAAGACATGTCAGGCTGTGCTGTCCATCCATAGAGGTTCAGGAGTTAAATTACATATTGCAGTACAAGACGAGGCCACAGTGAGTAAAATGTCACAGGAACAAAAAACACCCCGAAACTGCTTGCTTGAACACAGACACAGATGTCAGGCAAGCCAGTCTGTCCATGCTACCTGTGGCCGTATTCTGCCTGTGATTTGACAGTCTAGACAAAAACGGGGAAGACAAAAACTGACAAAGTGACCATAAATCTTCATTTTGGATAAACGAAAGCTCCATGAACTCACTGTTACAGCAAATGGAAGCGTTTGACTACTAAAGCAACAATACAACAGCTGCGATAAATTTCAGAAAGACTTCAATTTCATCAACTTGATGACTTATGTTTGCTTGCCTGCGGCATTCCTCTGGTGTATTTGGGAGTGAATGGCAGATTTATGGTTGTTTTATGTTATTCTGTGTCCCTGAGGCGAGCCTTTCTTCAGCTGACGAGCAGCTTGAAGGAAGCGCGTGGCATCTCTCAGTATTTGTCAGCTTTGCTCAAGGTATGTAACATATCAGTCACTCTGATATTGACAGTTTGATGGATATTTTTGATTTGTGAGGGACAAGATTAATGTACATTTACAATCGAAAAGGGTTCACTTTGAATGTACCGGCATCAACTTCAGCCTGACTGATAAGGCCAACACAAAAAGCACGAGCTATAGGTTTATTTTTGCCATGCTGACATTTACAGTGTGCTAGAGACTCAAAGAATAAAAACAATCCTACACAAAATCTGACATGTTCAAAGTGTGAGTGTGTACGTGCGTGTACACCTACTATCTGTTTCTCCCCCGGGTTTCCAGAGCTGAAGGTTGTAGCGAGGGTGGAAGAGCAGGGCTCGCTGTACCACGGCACGTTGCCGGACTGCGTGGTGCTGCTGATGGAAAGGGTGTAAATGCTGTTGGTGTAGCCGTCACAGTTACAGCTGTCCTGCTCCCTGCCACCGTTCCCGGAGGCCCACACAAAAATAGAGCCTTGCCCGCCACGTCCCTGCCATACAGAAACACATATATGCTCACATACACATGCACAGAACAGATTTAGAGAAAGAGACTAACAAGGGCTGGTTGAAGTGTGAAAAATTGCCTTTGACAAAGACGTTTGTCTCACTGCTTAAATACTTGTCACTTATGTGCTTTCGTGCAGAAGCGGTGAACCGCTGTGGGCACAACTCTTATTAATACATCATCATGTCAGGCGACTTATTGCGGCAGAACATCAGATAACAAATAGAAGAAATGTAATTACAATATCTGCTCAAGCTGAATATAATTCAGGGTATGATAAATGACAACATGATATCTGGCAGTGACACTGTATGCTCCTTAAACACACACCCTGTATGAGCGCTACATTTAGCCCAGTGAGGTCTGGACTTGCCAACAGGAGAACATTTTAGCACAGTAACAAAGTGTGTCGTTTGTCAACTCGGGGACATCGCTAAGATTAGATTGTTCCTTTTGTTCCAAGACGCACAAATCCTTTTTTATGCATTTGTCTCCAGCTGATTAGATTACTGCAACTCCTTAATCGCTGAAATGCCCCAGAAATCGATGCACCGCCTTCTGCTTGTACAATATACGGCTGCCAGAGTGTTCACAAGTAGAAGGATTTTTTTTGCACATTCTCTCAATTTTGGTCTCCTGCTCTAGATACCTATGGCCTTTTGAATTGATTTTTAAGTTTTACTGCTTATTTTAAGGCAGTGGCTGGTCTGCCCTCTTCCTACACTGCTGACCTTCTTTCTCTCACTACATAGCTCATAGTGGCCTGAAGTCAGCAGCACCAGTTGTTCTCCCCAGGGCCGGGCTAGAGACAGAGACAGAGGGCAGCAGGGCATCTGCAGCCAGGGCTCTAAAATAGCCTCAGGGTAGAGAACAACCTCAGTGTCCCTTTTGCCAAAGTCATTCAGACACATTTTTTAAACAGGCTTTTAATTAGTTTTACTTTTGCTGTCATGTTTATTACACGTTTCTTGTTCTCCACAATATATTTAGCAGGGATTTTTTTCTTTTGTCACACCTTATTAACGCGCTGCCTTTGATTTGTTCATCTCTTTTTCTAAAGAGCTGAATAAATAAAGCTATCATTGTCATCACATTTACTCACAAGTCACATTTCTATTAGCATTAATTACACCTTGTCATTCAAAGAAAAATCTTTTATCAAAGTGCAAACACAGACACTGTGACATTTGGAACAAACTTAAAGATTAAAACCTGTATCCCTCCACGCACAGTTTGAAACAAGTGGGCAGATAAAATACATTATTTTTTGAGAGACCAAGGAACACATATGGTGCAGAAGCAGATGAAAGAAAGTGGAGGGACCTCTCCTAAATCACACATATAGACAGCAGGAATAATGAAAGAGTTGATGGCAAGCGAGACTTTAATAAGGTGAGAGAAAACAGATGTATAGGATTTCTTCCTCTCTCGCTCTCAGTCAACCACAGATAGACAAAAACTAGACACAAAGGAAAATAAAAACAAGTGTTTGATGGAAAAAGCTGCAGGGATGTTTTACTACTCCTGTTGTAAAAGATTGTGAAAGACTGTCTGTTCTGCTCTCTGCCTGCTTGAGTCTGCCCTGGCTGTTAAAAAAAATCAAAATAAAAGTCCTGTCACATCATCAGTTCCAGTATTTTGGCTTCGCAGTCCTGTCAAATATAAAGATACTGAAATCTGTGCTTCCTTATCACTGCTGGTGTGACACTGTTTTTCTCCAGCTCTGTTAATCATATTCTAAGCTTGTGTGTGTGTATAAAAGGACCTCGATTTCACCTGAACACAGACTTCGAATGAGACTCTTCAGAGTATTTTAATAGGATTATCCATTTAATTTTCTTAATGGATTCCTACATCTCCATCTCACAAATTACCACAAAATTGGGATGGGGAGGGGGGTCCTTCAAAAGGTGTGTGTGATGTGGTCTGAATCCTATCCTATCATAACACAAGAGTCTTAAAGCTCCAGCTAATACGCCTAAACCTTCCAGCCCAATTTCTGACCTGACGCTGCCTTTGCTGCAGGTCACGGAGGCCAGACGATAACGCTTCGGTGCCAGGGGGTTATCTCACTGCCAGGAGAACACACACTGAACCAGAAAGGTCCTGTTGTGCTGCTGTCAGGCAATTTCTCCTCACTAACACCCTGTGATATGAGGCGCATTTCACATTTTGGGGATGTGACATTTGAGTCATACTTTCCCTCAGAATATTTGCAGTTTGGCTCATTTACACGCCAATTACTGATGTCTTTGATTCCTACTATTGTTCTGCATCACTGGCAGCTGCTCTGATTCTATTTTCTCTCATCTCAAATGTATCATGTAGCTGCTCTGCTAACGTCTTTTGATGCAGCATGCTGACACGTGAGAAATGATGACATTAGCCTTAGATAATATGTCATACTCTTTCATGTCTCACTCTGTCCAAGCCTAAGGGACCAGTCAAAGGGCAATTAGCAGACTCTCCTTGAGTCTGTCCTTTCTAACAGCGCATCTCAGAAAGATAGCCTCAATAAAAAATTCATACAAAAGGATTGTAGTAAGTTGGTAGAAAAATGTTTAGACAACATATTTTCAGTTTTTTTTTTAATTCTGGCATGAGAGAAAGTGATCCATATGTAGCTTAAAAGGAATATTTTAGTGTGATGAAAAATACATTAACAGTATTCCCTGCCTAGCTGAGGGTAAGATGAGGAGGTCGATACTCTCTCATATCTGTACAGTACATATGAGCCAGCTGCTGGATGGCTTAGTGTAGCATGAAGAGTAGGAATGGGGGAAGCAGAACCTAACTTTTAAATCTCGGTATGAAACACATTATCTTCTTTAATTCATCTGTACAAAAATTGATTCTTAAAAATGAAAATTTGCCATTTTTCTAAGGCCTAGACAGACCATTTCTCAGCCTGGACTGCCCTCTAAAAGTTACTTTTTGAAGTCTGATCCACCATCTTTTTGTATTTTCCTGCCATAACCTGAGCTGAAACACATCACTAACTCCAAACAGCCATTTTCTGTGATGCTTAACCCTAAAGTCAACCTCCAAGCAGTTATCTCTGTGATGTCTAACCATGATTTACCCTGTGCCCAACCCCAGCTGTGAAGGGCAATATTATGGGAAACATGGTTTGAATTGAAACTGACTTTGATACTGGGAAGGAAAAGAAATAGTCAACCAAGCCGTTGCATTGTTTTTTTCACATATTTGTTTTTGGTATGAATTAGAAAACTATGATATAACATGTAAATTAGTGAGCTTAAGAGGTCTTGGTAGGCAGATTTTCCATCTTTTGAGTGAGCCATGCTAACTCTTTCCACCTGTTTTCTAAATTATGCTAACCATCTGCTCGTTTCAGCATCATATTAACCATACACACATGGGAGTGGTGCTGGTCTTCTCATATATTTCTCTTTAAAAAAAAAGGGAGGCAATAGCCTTTAATGTCGAGCAAGTACAACTCTAAGTCACTTTTGCAGAGCTGATGTGAGTTTGATGGTGATGCTAGAAGCAAGAAACAAGGAGGATATTAGTAGATTAAAAGTGCAAGCTTATGCTCTGACTGACCTTGGTGATTCCCTGGAGGAAAGCCTCCTTAGCCAGCTTGGCAGGTCCATCCAGTGACTTGCCATCGTCCTCTGGTCCCCAGCTCGCACTGTAAATGTGGATGTGCTGCGGGTTGAGACTTAAAGAGTGGGCTTCCACCACGTCTGTAACCTCCCCATCCAGCATACGGACGCCTGTAAAATGAAAAGGCATTGCCAGGCAAATAATGTTACCTAATGTGAAAAATAGAACAGAAAGAGTAGCAGTATGACAGATGGTAAAGAGAAAGTGTGCATATGGATTTAAGCTTCAGATGGGTGGCAAGGTATCAAAACCTGATTTGAAAAAAATAACACAGCGTGTGATGACAGGAACAGAAAAAGTTGTCATAAAAAGACTCAAAGCAATCGGTCGGACCGTAAATTCCTATTTCATCTTCTGCCACAAAAAAAAACAAAACAAACAAATTGAAAAATGGAAGAGACAAAAGACTTCACAGGAAAACCAAAAAGGCTTCACAGAGTTGCAGTTTTAATGAGTAAGCATACAAAGCTTCACCCACAGATGCTGCTTCGATGGATACTACATTTTTTTTAACCGTTCCATGAACAAAAACCCAGCTGGTTGTGAACCAAGAAAATCTAGTTTCCTGACCCCCAGCATACACACAGGACAAGATGACAAACCTTACGGAGTGCACATGCACACAGATACAAAGAGTTTACAGAGCCTTCAGCAGACTGGGGAGTCCACAGGGTAGCACTGAATGTCACCTTTCATCATACCTGAACGCAACCCTGTCTGTGCCTTTGAAGTGAGCCGCCTCAGATCAGTCCTCTGAACATTAATGGCTGTAGAGAGGCATGAAATGAACAGCCCTCAAATAAGGTCCATTACTGGGAGAGGACCCCCGGACCTCACAGGCAACACCACGACCGTCGACGTCCACATTAAGGCTTCAATAATCCATTCTAGACAACCTGCCCGGCCCTGAAGGCACAAACACATGCCAGAAGCGATGTAGCCAAAGTCGTAATTACTCTGTTGGCAATGGGATTCACAGTAACACAAGTTTGAATACTGAGCAGCCTGAAAAAAAACAACTCTTAACTGGGCTACACATGCAACATAAAGCACAATGTTTGCTTGGTTGATCATTATGCCACGGCTGTACTGCAGCAGTAATGATAATCACTGTCGTAGCAATTCTCATCAACTTCCTGCAGCTACACAATTCCTTATTAACACACTGCTGTGAGAGTTTCATGCAGCTCCAGCAAGTTAGAGTTAGCAGCTAGGCATGCAGCAATGAGTGTGTGTGTGTGTGTGTGTGTGTGATCGCAAAGGGAAAACAGGTACAGTGGGTGAAAGGAAACGTAGAGCGGGCCAAGTAGGGTCAATTACAGTTTTTATACGGCAACCACTAATCACTTCTCAGTAAGGATACACACATTAAGGCTTCCCCTATGAAACCCGCTGCTTGTGTATACATACACACACACCATTGGTATTTAGGGGGCAAATCACAGCTGTTTATAAACAATCCGCTGACCCCGTGACGTGAACAGATTCACAGAGGAGTAATTTATGAGAACAGGGCCAACGTGCGCCTCCGCTGGGAGATGAATGGTAATGAAGACAAAGAAGGAGAGTTATGAGGAACATCTGTGAACAGGACTGCTCAGGGCTCCGCTGAGTCTTGTTGGCTGCCATCATGTCACTGACAGATTGTTCAGTGACAAAAGTTAGTAAAAGCCTCCCTGGAATACTTTATCAAGCAAAAACATTTTCAGAAAACAACATCCTTTCAGACAAAAACCGCAATCATAGGTTTGATTAAAATAAACCCCTTCTGAAAAATGATCTTCTGTCTTTATTCAAGCCTGGACACACTGACAGGTTTATTATTGTTCAAAAAAGAGCCCATCCTTAGAGTCTTATTTTAACCAGCGTCTCCGGCAGATAATTTACACAGTAGTATGGAGAGATGTCCTCTAGGTTTTAAAGTCAGTTTCCTTGGCATCAACATAATACTAAATTTAGGCTCCACAAAGAACTCAACAAAACACTTCAAAAATTGAACTGACTTTTTAATGTAATTGTCGGGAGGAAGACTGGGGGCCAAGTGCCAAATTAAGGTGGAGTGAGTTATTACATTAGCTGGTTTGAATTAGAAAAGGTTCACACTGTCAAAATCTTACAGTTGCCGAACTGTAAATGTCTTATTACAAAGAACAAATCAGGTGAAGGTGCTGTAAAATAATGTCTAAAACATTCCACTGAGAAATGCACATAACCTGTATAACGAAACCGCCCCTCCAAATGAAATGCTGAACTTATGAAGTATATTATACTATAAGTGGAAAACGCTGTTCCTGTCATTCTCTGGCTGAAATAAATCAATGTAATACATTCCTGTTAGGTCTGAAACCCACACATTTCTATGCATTGCTCTGGCAGTCTTAACAAAGTCGCAGTAGCCCAAGGACAATTCTCTGCTGCATATTTTCACTTGTGCACCTCTGAGTCAATCGGTTGGTAAGACATAGCAACATAATGGTCCATGAAGAAAGAATAAAGAAATATGGATATTAGCTTAAAAGTCTGTTACTGGGTTAAATGTAAAGAAAGCAAAATCTGAGATTGTGAATTGTGGTCCCAGACTAAACGGGGCCTAGCTGAAACAAGTTCACTTATGTGTTAATTAGTTTCAAATGTGATTTTTTGGTGCATATTATGCCTTATTAAATAAAATTAAACTCATTTAATTTTATATTATTTCTAATTAAACGTGGTTTCCAATTAAATATCCCAGTGGTGTACTTCACTCACCTCCAATTTTAGCATTAAAGGCCACACCTACACCGCACACACCGTTGTTGGCTGCTGCAGCGACTTCCCCTGCACATCGAGTCCCATGTCTGGAAAGAGAGAGACAGTCACAAAGGAGAGTAATGACAAAAAGAGAACACGCATTACAAAGAAACAATCTACACATCAAGCTGGAGCATCAAAATATCTCAGCCAGATACTGACAGTAAAAAGCAGCAATTGTTTGAGCTCTGCTTTGAAACAAAACTGTAGCTCAAGTTCGGCTAAAAATACATCATGGTTTTAAACGCAGTGACCCTTTTGTGACTTTTGCAGCAGACTCGTGCCAGAGTAGCAACAATAAGTGCCAGAGAACTTCACATGGTTTCTGAATGAACAGACTACTCATTACAGTTGCTGTAGAAATCAGGGCTTTCTTATTACAACGCAGATAACGACGACATTCATGGTGAACATGACTTGCAATTAAGAGATTTGAGGACACAGAATATTTCTTTTTCACAGCACAATAAGCACCAACAAGCAAGTGGAGGTCCGGAGACTTCATTGTTTTTGTGCCTGTGCCTAATCAAGGTTTTACAGAACCACAATTACACATACAAAGAAAAAGGCGGTGTGGTAGAGTGTGAAAAATTGTCACTTGATGATAAAAAAAATATCTGGCTTTTTTCTTTTTCTTTTCTCCTAAAACTTCCATTTCTATTCCAATGTTAAAAGGCTGTGAAAGGATATTGGTTTTAATAAGCTTCTTAGAATGACTTTCTGAGTCTGAAAGGTTTTTCACAGAACAGATTCTATATTTGGCTTTCTGTTTCATAGTTACCTCAGCCATTGCTAGAGGACACAGCTATGACCCTGTTGTAACATACCTGTGTGTGTCACTTCTCCAGCCAAAACTTTCGACAGAAGGTGAAATTGCCACGCACACATTTACTACATTGGATACCAACAACAACTTGAGTCACTAGTTGCTATCTTGCAAACAAACCCTCTTAAACTACTTGGTAAAGATATGAGTTTTTAATTTTTTTGGTTTTAATCTTCTGCTAAAATCTAGATTATCTGGTTTCTCTTGCACCATAAACAGGTGCATCAGTCCTCCCCTCCACTTGCACAACCTTTGGCAGTGAAAGTTTTTCAGGTTGGCTCCTAATAGAGGCATTTGAATTTGGGACTTAATTTAACTAGAAGCACATTTTATGTAGAAAACGTTGCAGTTTTTTGTCCATACAATCCACTCACATGTATCTGTGAGTGACTCAGTGAACATATACAGTAATTCCACAACCTTCTTCCGTTATATACAGCCACTCTGGAGATCTCCTCTTATCACCTCTTCTCAGTTTCTGAGAAAAAAAAACTAACTGAAACCTTTTCTTCTGTTGTACAGCCTACAGGGTTATGGCTGCTTGTATAGCACACACTTCCAATCAAAGGAAACTGAGGTGGAACCTGAGGACAAACACAAAGACCTGTCGAAAAAAAGTAAGACTTAACCTTGACAGTCACTAGCCATCCAAATGAGAAATGAGATGTTATCGATGTAAATGAATTATTCACTGAGTCTTTCAATATTACCTTCAACCAGTCTTAAGTTCCAGAGAATAGACAGGTTCTCCAGAGCATTGTCTTGACGTGAAATACACCAATACCTCATAAACAAAACCCCTCCAACCCTTTGATAGCATGCTTTATCAACTACAGATCCGTTCTGATAAAAGACAAAGCAAAGTCTAAACTGAAACCTTTACAGCTCTGCATTATTCCAGGCAAAAAAGTAATCGTTAGTGAGATGGATCTAATTTGTTTCATGCACTTCAGGGGTTGAAGCGGTGTGATCAGACTGTGAATGGATGGAGCACAATGAGCATTTGGCATTTAACACAGGTCATTTAGATTGTCTCCAGATTACAGTGCAGATATCTGATTAGGAGGTGTACAGTTTCACACCCGTCTCTGGGACGTGCTGTGAGAATGTTATCGGAACAAAGCTAATTACATCCCCAGTATTGTTTTGGAAGAGCCAAAAAATGACTTCCTTTTTGATCTCCTAACCTCCCCCAATGATGAGGCGGAGGACAAAGTCGTTTCACAGGGTCAAAGCATGGCTACGCCTCCAGCTGGGATCCTGATTAGACTCTGTGTAGCTCTGTGATATATTACCCACCCGCTAATTCACTCTATAACATTTTACCAGAGGATCACTGCTCCTCTCTTCCTTATTCTTCTTCTCTAATTCTTTTTTCTCTTACTGGTTCAGAATTTACAACGTCAAAGAACAAAACACTGTGAAATGAACAATGTTGCTTCTTACAAATCATTTATCACATGACCCCAGTTGTCACCAACTATATGCATCAAAGTGATTTTTAAATAAGTAATCAACTGGCCTGACAGGGCAAATTTTTCACTGACGGACATGCCCTTACAGAAGGACCTTGGCACAGCATATAGCAGGGTGTAATATATCAGAAATGCAATTACATTATTATTATTGCCATCAAGAGGTTAAACTACTTTGTTTAACTGCTTACTAGCTTGTTTAATTGGCAGCATTTGACGTAGAGATGATGGCTCCCTCTAGAACAAAATATGCACTCAGGGGTTAAATTGGGACTTTTTATATAAGGGAGGCAATTTCTGTGAAAAAGGCAGCTTGAAATGACGTCATAGGCAAGGGAGAATCATTCCAATCAAAAATAAAAAAAATAATTTAAAAAATCTAATAAAACAACAACAACTCAAAAATATGAAATTAGTGCATTAGTCTGATTATCAAAGAGGCAGAGTATGAAATATCCTGAGGCGTAGTCCACATCAGTCATTCAGCTTCTGGGTATGTTGGTCTCTGTACAGCAGGACACGTCTGTCTGCATGTGAAAGGGCATGCAGACCTTCTAGTGAGCATCTATTGTTTAATCAGAGCTAAAGCGGCACAGACCTGCCCACACATTACATTTTAGCTCACCGCTGCATGCCTGACAATGTCTGACTGACTAACTCTACAAGCTCGTGCACACAAGTCAATCATGTTATTATGTGCTGCAACACTACAGAGTGGGTGCTGAATGGTGACCGTCAGTCATTTCAAGCCAGAAAAAAACAGCGTACGAGGGACGAGCGTGTAAGTAATATTCTTTCCCTTACTACAAAAGTATGCATGAGAAGACTATTTACTGACATTGAGAAAGCCGGCCATCAGTGCTCCTCAGGACGAAGCCCAATTTCACTAACTGCATTTTACATTTTAATGTGCCTGCTTTACATAAAACATAAAAATAGAAAAGGTAAAAGATCTGTATTTTAAGACATACAAAACACTAAGTGCTTCCTCTGTAATTTAATGGAGCAGTAGGTCACTGTGGCACACCAGGCTACATTTTACTGTGGAAGGATCCAGTGCAGGTTCCAATTTATGAGCTATTTTTCATGGAAATTATTCCTAAAAATGATGAAGACAATTTTAAGTTTGCATGTGTGTGTTTTAGTTTGAAGCTTAGCTACATTTTAAAGCAATTTACATGTCACATTTTCTTTCCTGGGGTGAAACACTGCTGTGTAAACATAGAGGAAAATCATTTCTAATGGGACCACATACTTTTACTCTCCAGGGAGCCTGCGAGCATCCAAACTGGGCAAAAACACATATAGTCAGCACCATAGCCAGCCAGATGGCTTGGTTCAAAATACTAAATGCTTGCAAAGTGCGGGCATTTGCAGTTGAATTACCCTGCAAATATCAGTTTAATATCAACTCTCAATGACTTTTACTTCAAAACAAACAAACAAAAAGCTTGGCTCACAACCTTGCTTTTTGGAACAAAGATGTTCTGTATTTCTTTCTGGGAAATGAAATATATCTTTTTAATATCTGATAAGCAATGTTATGATTCAACAAAAACAGTCACAGCTTAACCTGAAAACAATTTTGTGTATTATATTTAAAACTCAAATCAAAGTCCATGCCAGTTATAATTTGACCTGAGGTCTGCAGCCTTTAGTTGCAAAAACCTGCAAATAAAGTTATTGTTTCATGGCATCACACGGCATCGTTAAATTTTTTCCCTCAGACAGCACATATCCTCAGAGCAAGTGGCCACAGATGTGATGCCAGGCAGGGATTCAGCCAGGATGGAAGAGTGAACACCAAGCCAGAGGCCCGGGAAGACGTTTATAGAGAAGTCGCACACAACAAGATGCAGCTGTTTTCAATACTATCCGCATGTGCACATGCATGTGTGTGTTTGTATTTGTGAGCAAGTGAGTGATTGGCCTGGATTGAATTCAGCTAAACCAGCCAGACAGCTTAATATATCCAGGGAGGCTCAGTCGTTCCAGAGCAGACAAAGGGGTTGCAGGCGAAGCCACAATTCTATTTGTCAAATATCCATGAAATGAAATGATTTCCGAGACACTTCACTGAATGCCTCCATTCTATAACCATTTAAAATAGATTGGAAGAGGTGTCACACGCAACGACTCTTGGGGTCATGTGTAAGTGTTGTTTGAAAAGCTAAAGTTTATACAATAGATGTGGAAAAACAAAGATGCTTAAAAATAGTGGGCCTCATCTCGGAGAAAGACAATCACAGTAAATAAATCATTAGAGTGTGAGCCGGAGGAGGGCAAAAGCTACACGCTTTGTCGAAAAGACAAGCTGTGGAGAAAACACCCGACAAAGCTTGAACAAAGCCTGGAAAAATAGACAGCTGAACTAAAGACGCTCTATTCACACAGCCAATGTGACCTCCCTTATCTTATCGGAAGGAGCAAAGGGACAGAGTAAGGTAATGCTTTTATCTCTGCTCCTCAAGAAAAGGCACCATATTTGGTCAAGTCATTGCCCCACCATTTACTGGAGAATGTGGACATGTCACATAACACAATCACTCTGGACATGATGCAATCCATACAGACTCAATGTAATGTATACAATAGACTATTAATTTACAGAATGCCATTGCACAACGACTCAATTTCATTATATGAAATGATGTAAGGTACATTTCCAGTTAATTAAATTTAAGCTCATCATCTCCTTTAATGTGGGCATTATTCACCAAAAAGCACACGCCTCCTCCTTTCTCTTTCAGGACTCATCTGTTCTGTTAGATCGGTATACAGAAAGAGCTTCACTTGGTTGAATGGTGCTATCCAATAATCCAGGATTTAGCCAAGTCTCAGTGAAACAACAAGCACTGCAGTTCCTGATATCCCATTGGCACTAAAGTGGTCCAGGCCATTATGACAAGCTTAAGACCCAAGCTCCTAATGTGGAAACTAAGATCAATTTGCCTACTCATACTATAAACTGATCACACATTATGGGTAAATAAACATTATAATTATTCATTAATAACCTTGCCCATGATTTTGCCCTGAAACAATTTATTATAGTGGCTTTGAACATTTTTTTGTTATCACTTTAAGACATATTGGGATGGGGTGAAAAGCAGTAAGAAGAAGTGGAATGTGACTTGGACTAAAATACAGGAGACGCATTACATCCAAAGCTAAATCTGTACTTCAAACAACAGGATATCAAAAGTTCTGCAGGAGCTACCTGCAACATATGTTTACTTTTTAATATCAGTGTCTGATTTCACCGATTTATTTCACCACATCAGCACGAGATGGGATGTAATTTATTTGATCACACTGCCCGCATATCCTGGTTTACAGATATTCCTGACACTACCTGTGTTAAGGTTCACCTCGTCTCATTACTGAATATGACAGGATTTCAAGCAGTCACAGGATCTATGTTCTGCCATTCTTTGTGACAGAGAGCCTGGTTTTTGAAAGGGAGAAGAGAAGTGAGTCTTCTTTCATAACCCTCCACAAGCAACCCATACTGACCAATCCTGATGTTTTGTTGCCTCTACAAAGCATTTCTGTAGGTGCAGGAGCCACCATTTGCACATTTTTAAGGAGGTTCATGCCAGATAAAGCATAGCCTTTGGTGGCATTGAATGTGTAACTCCTCCAGGCAAAACCGTAATTCATCATCTCAGAAACTGAAACAGCAGAGGCTGAAGTATCCTGACTTAGTACCTAATGAGGGTCAAGTCTAAGATCTATTTTTCTCATAATGCAGTTTGACTGCATCTTTCATTAGACTCTCCCTGTCTCCTAAATGGCCTCTTTTCTCAATTTAATGCCTCTGGTTTACAACGCAATTTCAAGTAAATATTTTACGTTTCAAGTTCTAGAAAGCTTCTATACAACTCCTTTAATGGGCTCTTCATAATAAATTAACTACACTTACATAAAATCTGTTGGGTGCTCCTTTAAACCAAATTAATGGACCCAAACGATTCACACAACTAAAGTTTCACAGTTTTGCAGGTGTGACCACCAGTAGGTGAGTGAGAAAAGCAATTATTTCCACTAGGAAGCTAACCAGACACTCTGTCATACAGCCAGACAGAGATATATTAGAAAGACAGACATATATTAGAGCATTGAGCATTTATGTTTACAGATGGTAGATGAATATGATCACACATACGCTCATGTACTGTTTGGGGTTTTGTTGTATAGCATGTGTGCTGAATATGCATCACCAAGTGTGACTGATGTCTAACCCATGCTTGGCTAAACTGTAGGATCTGTCTCTTGGCATTGCTCTGTTGGTTTATATCTGTTTTTAGAGGAACTGAATAGGGTCCGTTCACTGGAGCTGCCAAAAGGATTAGGCTATTCTCCACTCAGCTCAGCTGTGGCCTCCGGCAGGTCTGTTCAAATGGTTACACTGGAGTGTGAAGTGGAGATATGTTCATTGTGTGGTCGAACACAGAGATGCAGGAGAAGATGATCAATTTGCTTCATTTCTATGTTTTAATTTCCTTGGGTTTGAGAAAATGACATACATGAAATAAATGTGTTTTTCTTGCTTCTTACTATAAAGTGATGACTACTTTCTTCTCGACAAGACAAGGGGCAGACGGTAGAGAAACACTTGGGAAAAGTTTTCCTTCTGTCATCAGGCAAATATGGATAGACAGTAACTGTCATGACCGTTCATGCCTACAGGCAATTTAGAGTGTCCAATCCATCTGTTTGCATATCTTTATGTGGGAGGAGGCTCAGGCGGACATGGAGGGAAAAATTCTAACTCTTCAAAGACGGGGGACAAAAATCGAAATGTATATTTTACAGTGCGGGAAACAGCTGTGCTACTCTCTGCAGAAATTCATTACTCTGCTATATAAAGCACTGTGTTAGGAGAAGAAATAAATATTTTTTATGGGGCTATTGTGGATAGAATGACCATTGCCCAATGATAAGGTGTCTGCAAAGGACATAAAGGAAAACAAGGATATGTATAGCCACTGTGGGTTACTGAAAATAGACTAGATATAGTTTGTCAAGCAATAAAGCTTTTATAAATTATTCCAAATGCCTCAAAAAAAATCAAAGCAACCTCATGGGAAAACAAACAAATTGCTAAACATCAGCTAGCATGCCTAAACTGGACCATCTTCACACAGACAGCTGCTTTAATATGCTGTTTAAAAGCATCCAGTCAACTGAGCAGGGTAATTCTGACTGACTTCAGGCGATCAGTCTGCCACATCCAGTCACCAAAGGCTATACCTCGCTGAAATTTAAAAAACAGCACCCTTCAATCACACTGTCCTTTTCTTAGATTAAAATGAAAGCAGGGAAACAGACAGAAAGCCAGAGGAATTGGGTTTAAGAGTGAAGTCCCTGCCAACATCACCTCCAAAAAAAGTCTATCTGGAAAATAAACAAGCCATCCCCTGCAGAATAAACAAGACGGGCGAGGGGGAAGCAGAATTACATTATTCAGGCTTGACAAAGGGTTGCAGCTTTGTAAACAATAATTGATAAACTCAGTGTAAACAGTGGAGGGCATTTATCTGCAGCGTGTGACTGCCAGAGTAAATACAGAGAATATTATTTTTTTTTGTAGGTTCCCTACTCCTTTTGTCTCACCCATTCACACACTCAAAAGTCCACTTAAGAGTCGGAGAAAACTTTTGTCAACTGTCATTGCTAAGAATGAAAAATTAAGCCTTACAATGGGCCTTTTCAACAAGGTTTGCTCACTATTTACTGATTGAGAGCAGAGTTTACCTATTTACCGACTAAGTAGAGTGCATCTTCCTTCATGCAAAATTGGACTGAGTAACAATTGCTTGCATTCAGCATCACAAGTACTGCACTGACTTAAGTGTCTCTATTTAAAAAATGTCTTCTGCTCTTTAAACCACCAAGGACAAAATATATTTCTTCTGCTGTCAAAAACATACTTGACATTAGAGTGCAAATGTGAAAGCTTGAGGAATGCTAATTCTATACAAAGTTGTGTTCGAAAATGTGTCAGCAGCAGATTTGACGCAGCTCGGTGCGACCTGCTGTGGCAAACACTGTAACAGAGGAGCTAAAGCAGGCGACGCAGGAGGAAGCTGTCTTCTTTGATTTGTGCTCTCTTTCAGTCTGATTTGTCCTGTATCGCACCCTTGACGACTCGGGTTTATTACCTCTATACAGACATATATATGTGAGCAGTGTGGACAGCGGGGCTGTGGATTTGCAGAGCATGGGACGGGCTTTTTAATTTGCATTCACACACTTAAATAGGGAACGTCTAAGGCCTTAGAAGCCACTTGTCTGACAGCATTTTCCCAAGGACACAGTGCCCGCACATAGCTTTTAACCCCACTGCCATTTTTCCGGTGCTGCGGCCGGAATTGCAAGTGGATTGAGAATTATTTTCTGTCAACTAAATACTGCACAGTGACACATTAAAAATGTTGTGTTTACACGGAAGGACATAAACACTTAACCTCTAGAGTTTGTCGCTGTCATGCTTTGATTTAAGCAAGATGGTTGGGAAAGTATGCAGTAAAATCCTGAATCACTGTGTTATCTTCAAGAAAGGACTGACGAAGGATGATGATCTTCAATACCATAATTGTACTAAATGCAATTTTTGGAATATTTGCTAATATTGCAAACATATGCATGTTTTATTCATCAAAGAAAATCTCAAGATAAGTTTCACATAAGAAATGTAGGTCAAAACATTCATTCTTGACTTGTATGTTACTAATACAAGTTTTTATTCATAAGCAACATATGAGTCAGTATAAGTAATTCCTATATCTTTAAGTAGAAAAATCCTTTTCAAAACATATAAATAAGTTAAATAAAAAAGTACTCCACTGAAAGTCACCTGCCACTTCACCTTTTAATGACTGCATGTCTTGCTTTCATCTATCTGTTGCAAAGGATGCCTGCCCTACCTTGACTAATGTCATAAGAAATCAGGAATTTAATGAACTGAAATAACGAAAAAAGCTGTGTCTGTTCTGCAGCTACTGGTGCCGGCACATTTACAATTTTTCCTTTCCAGTGTTTCTGCTGAATAAGCACTCTCATGGTCGGAGAAACAAATAGCCATGCACCACCAAGGACAAATCAATTTGATAGGGCGAGAAAAGGGGTGCAAGTACTTCTCTTGGTCTTTCTCAATGCCATCAACCAGATTAGCCAGCACACATCTTCCTTCATCTTCCCAGCCTTGAGTTTAGGTCACTTTAGTATTCCGGAGCTGATGGCTTGGCTTGAAGTGAAGGGCACACAGTCTGTGTAGCACGCCAATCATTTTTCAATAGAGGCTGTCGCTGCACAATCTTACAGTGCGAGCATGTGGATCTCAATTAACAGAGCCCTAAGAAAAGTTCACTACGGGAGCTAATAGCTCTCTACAGGGAAGTTAACGGGAAGGAGATGGTAAAACCTGAATGAAAAAAAAAATCCATCACCACACCAAAGAGCTCACCTAAATTAAAATAACCCAAATGAAAAAATCTGCACAGTCGTGTGCCGCTCTGATTTGGAATGAATATGATCTGAAGTGAATGTGGTAGCAGTTTTAGACACAGCACCAGAAGGTAACAGCCTCATCGCAGTTTAATAATTACTTTTACCCAGTCACGACCCCAGAGCTCTCAGGAATGTGGATATAATTGAACATCACTTAACTGAATGACTCTAAACATTTAAAGTTTTAATTGGTTGATTTATAAAGTTCCCCCTGTTGAAAGGATGGTTTTGGATTATATCAATTAGATCAGTTAGACTGATTGAATTTATTTAAATCCACCAAAAAACTGGATACACATTTCTGGACATCAATAAAACTAAAGGATGCTGACAACTGTGACTTGTGTTTTAAACAGAGTTGCAGAGTTGCACACTAACCATATAAAAGTAGCTAATATAAGCTGTAAGTCGCTGAAACTTATCAGGTGCATATTGATGATGTCAACCTGCAACAGCTCATTGATGGCTAAAAACCTGCACATGGCCAAAGAGGGGAGTAAGAAACCCTGAGCTGTACTCAGCAGCATAGGTGGCAGTGAGTTACAAAATATTATATATTTTGATGAGTCTGAGGGACTAAATTTGACACCAGTTGCTTCTTAGTGAATCATCTTGAAATCATGACAATAAACATATATACATATTCCACAAGATTGGTCTTATAAACTGGCATATGTGTAAAGATCAGTACATAATAATATCCTGATAATGATATTTACCACACTGCACAGCCCTCCTGTCACTCGCTGAGGTTCCTGCTTTAATGCCAGACTGCAGACAGGTTGTGAAATCAATCCTGTTATCCTATTCTCAAGCCACACCCTCCATTTCCCCGTCACGTTGACATAATGGAGGAATAGTGAAGGAAAGTAGAGAAAAATAAGACAAACATTGACATGATGAAGCGCAAATGGATTACCTGCTTGGCCAGACTTCAACCAGCCTTCAACTTTGCCTGCAGCAACCCCTTCAACAATATCTGCCAGAACTGCCAACTCGAGACTACAGAGGATCTCGAAGGATAAACCCAGAGATGAGAATTCAAAAATCAGCCTTGCGTGTCATCAGTACAAATGAACTGGCCTTCACGGCTATAGAAAAAAGCCCGCCTCCGACTCTCTTTGCTTTTTGTTGTCCTATGAATATATTCATATAATCTCATTGTGAGGGGGTTGTGAGCATTACTCACTGTCGGCCCGCATTACTCTGTGGTGATTTACATAACTCATTGGATATAATTTGTCCACAGGTCACTACAAACAATGCAGCCCCGCGCTGTAGACACAGAGACACACCCTAGCTTTCATTCCATGCCCACAAATTGATCCAGTCCCGGATAATTGCTTTGGCAATTTCACTGACATGGGTGGTAGAGTGTGTGTGAATGCAAATACGTGTAGGATCACGCCGCTGATAGCACAAAGATTTGCAGCTAGGGTTGGGTAACGGCACTCAAGACCTTTCCAGATGGTTGCGTGCACCACACATCATACAACCTTCCATGTAAGCAGATTGGATGTAGGCTAAACACATATGAAATGTGTATGACCTTAAGTAAATATGTACAAATAAGACTGGAGCACCTTCACTATTTGTTTGGCAGCACACTTAATTGGTGCATGTGCTAATGCTTTAAAAATGAGACAACTTCTTTTCGTCTTATCTGTGCAGGGTTAGCGGCTGCAAGAGCCACACAATCCTTTTGTGATTTCGCCTGTCTGTGTCTTTATTATGTGTGTGTGTGTGTGTGTGTATGTGTGAGCTTGCATTTCTTTCTGAAGTAATAGCGTAGTGCAGTTGGGGAGCTGAAGAGATCCAGAGGCAGGGAGTAATCCCCTCCAGTAGTGCTTTGTTCCATCAGCAGGACAGAGTGGGATCTACTTTACACTGACAGAAAAGGCCAGGGTCGCTCTGCATGGCTGCTTGAGCTGTTGGCAAGGACAAGAAACAGCCCTCTGCTCATCAAAACTGCTGATGCTAGCCTCTTTCAAGATGAATAAATACCAAAGATGAATAGATCATGTTTCAGATGAGGACGGAAAAAAACAATGAGAGAGAAAAAGAGAGATTAGAGATATAAACAATGTCAAAGTTCACATCAGAACATCAGCCAGATCCGCTTCTCATACAATAGTTTCTACAATCTCATGAAAACTTGTTAAGCTGATTTTGTTTCTCCCTCTGACCAACTGTGAGTGGATGCTGTGCTTTGAAACCCAAAATAAAGAACAAAAACAAACAACAAACAACTACAAAAAGACTTGGTGGCAGACGTCCCAGAAAAAGAGAGAGATTTGAGACAAATCCTGCTGCACTTTTCAGAGAAAGGATGTAGCTTCTCATCTGCTCCAGGGGGATCGGACTAAGGCAGAAGACCATGGTGTTTTGAGAAACATGGGAGCAGGGAAGAGATGAAGGTTTAGGATTGGCCCTTGCCGGAGCTTTAGTGTTCCATCATTAAATTGGGGCGAACACTCTTTAATGCGTTTAGCAAAGACTGCAGGGGAAAAGAACGAATCACCGAGGGCAAGTAAACAAGCATTGTATTAGCAACAAATAAGTGGCCGTGGAGCTGTATGAGCTGGACCTTGAAATACAGCTACAGCAGCTTGGCTTGTGTACCGAAGCGGGAATGAAAAAAAAAGGAACAAAATCTTTCAAGACTTTGCAAAATGACTGCACCGGTGCTTTCAAACTTTATATAATTGGTTTCTAAATGTAAATGCTTCAGCCAAACGCACTGGACCAAAAGCCGTATAGACTCGGTGCTTTCTCACCAGCGTCATTCCCTGTCAACTAAAATCCATACCAGACTAGTGCTGAGTTTAAAACAATGAGACTTAGAAACCGCTTATTTGGTGAAAAATAGGAAACAGCAAAGAGAATGCCAATCCATTTTCCCCCTCAGTTAATACACTGCTTTTGCTAAAGTACCTGTTCTCGTTTCGCTGCGTGTATCTGGGTTGGGGGTCAGCATCTCCATCATTAACATCATAACTGGCCTCAGGGTCCTAAAACAGACGTGGAAATAGTTACAGGGTTAGACAGCTATTAAGAATACAATTCAAGCATATTTTTTTAGCACTTTTAATGTAAATGAACCAACCATCAAAGCATTTACCATCCTAACCATTTACCATCCATCTAACTATACTACTAAAATAATGTATGCAGAATTCCTTTGACAGCGATCAATGTACATTGTCATTTTGTGTTGTTCTACCAGCTGTTTGTTTTGATCAATGATTACTGAATGTCTGCTTATTTCCTGAATAATGGATCAGCTCGGACTTATCTAGCTACCAATGACCAGTGAAGGCATCAAAACAAATATATCTATGGGATCTTTTTTTATTTATTTCAGAAATTAAAGGATTTTTTGCATGAGTAATATTGTATGAAAATGGAACAGCACATTATGTTGACAATTAGGCATTTTTCAGAGAGAATATTAAAATTCATTCTCATTCTGAACCATAAAGACATAATCATTTAAATTAAGCATTTAGAAAACCGTAATTTGAAGCTGTTATTTAAATTAGTTCCACTTGTCTCTGAAAATGTCTTATAAATGTTTACAAATGGAGAGGCTCCATCATTCCTCTCTGTGTGTTTAACTTACATAATTGGCAATGAGATCTGGGTGGTCTTTCTCAATGCCGTCATCCAGGATAGTCACCACCACACCTCTTCCCGTGTAGCCCTGAGCCCAGGCTACTTTGGTATTCAGGTCTTGATGTGTTGGAGTGGACTGGAATAAGCACAAGGGTTTTGTTTAGCTGTCAATCTGCCGTGACTGACATTTCCCAGGCAGACCAACAGACATGGTGTGAGATCATCGAACATCAGCTGCAAAGACCTTTCCCTCGCTGCAGAGTCTTATGTTGAAAACAGAACTGGTCAATACGAAAATAAACACCAAGACATGAAAGGAAAGATCAGAGGTAGTTCATGGACACTTAAAATCCAATTTTAATGCATCACCCGGCACGTCTGCCTCCTCTGACAGAGCTGCCCAGTGTGAGCATCCTGTTGTACTTACACTGTCAGAAAAAAAGACAGACAACCTGTTGCAGGTCAGAAATCTTAGTGAGTGCATTTGCCTCTCTGGCAGAAGAAATACAAGTCTGCGATCTTCGAGAAACAGGGGAGGATAAATAGGGGGATGCGGAGCGGTAAAGCGTGATTTGGATGAATAACAGAAAATTTGTTCAGTGAGAAGTATGAAGTGAAGTGATCGCTTGAGGTGAAGGATTCGGTTAAAGATAAACACAAGTAGAAATGGAAAAGACATCACAGACAACCTTTTCTGCCCCTTCCTCTGTTTCCTGCTGATTTTTCTCCACAGGGCTCGACTCCTGCTTGTGCATTTGAGAGGATGCCTGGATGCCTGGTAAGTAGCCTAAATTCTTGGATGTAGGCTTTGAACTGGCGCAGACACCATTCAATACACATCCTAAGTAAATGAATGCTACACACTGACGGGGCCAATGCGCCAGAATAAACCAATATAAAAGCCCTTTAAGTACAATTTAATTGCTACCAAGACAAAAGTTCAGCACTGGTGGCATATGCTTAAAGCTTAACCGTCTGTGTTTGGTCTTTAGCTCAGCGCTGTGTAGAATACTTTATTTAGAATTTTAAAAAAAAGGTTTAAGTCCTCAGAAGATTAGAGGTCTAATGCTGAATGGCAGAGGTGGTTTCACAACTTCTATTCACTGGTGATTTATGTCTGGAATAGTCACTGTTGTCATTAATCCGTTGCACTGACAGAGGGTTTGTGCATAAAAAAAGAGGAAAAAGGGGAGATTATGGCAAATTGAAGCATCTCTGAGAAAAGCTGTGAATAACAAAATAGACACAGGGCCAGAACCGTTTGCTATCAATGTTTCACAGGTGATATAGTTTAGCCACCGATCTGTCCTGACATTTCATCTTTTCCATTCCAGTCAGCATCCTTGGATGTATTGTACTCCACCTTTGAAACCTTGTGCAGGTGGCTGATGTAACTTAAACATGCAGGTTTAGTCCACAAGCAGCAATTCAATTTATGCTTATCTGACTGACCATGAGGGAATTATTAATTTCCTTCTCTGTTATAATGAATGCGTCTTAAATCAGGTATCGTCACTAACTTCTGTGCAGCTGAAACTATTGAGTGCTATGCTGTTCAGAGTAAGGACGCCTTCAAGGTTTAATTAGAAATAATTGCAGAGCAGAAAACATTTTGCTGTGAACAAATCTGAATGCAGACAAGGACTTTCTCCTTCGCTTCAAAATCTTAAAAGGAAGTCTGAACGGAATACAAAAAAAAAAACAAAAAAAAGAAAGAAAAGAGTTAAATCATTACATATTCTACACGCTGTGCACCTACCAATTTATCTGTTGGTAATGTTTCACAGACTCAGCTTTAAAATGTTCCTGCAGTTTTTCGTTGGGGGAAGTCATAGACGTATTCTGAATGTTTCATTTTCAACGTCATTTCTCAATTAATATGACAGACTAATTAGGCTCAGGCCATAAAGATGAGAGATCATCACACACCAGGTACCACTGCTTGGAGAAATCAGGGTCTGTAGGGTCTTCATAGATATCCCTCTTCTTCCTTTTTCTCACCACTTGCTGCTCTGCCCACAGGACCTAAAACACACACACACACACACACACACACACACACACACACACACACACACACACACACACACACACACACACA
>JAOWBC010000049.1:17157186-17175834 GCA_028566105.1 Hypoplectrus providencianus | reverse complement strand
ACACACACACACACACACACACACACACACACACACACACACACACACACACACACACACACACACACACAGAGAACATTCATAGTTTACACAGTTATCTTCACATGCTATTGTGTCATTACTAATGTTCTAATTTCAGAAATTGTTGCAGTGTCCCACAGACTGTAGACGTGGAAAAACACAGCCCCAGCTGTGTTCCAAAAGCAATAACTAGAGAGAGAGAGGCAGAGATGTGAAGCAAATTTAATTTATTTCATTCCTGAGATGCTGAGGGAAAGTGGCTGCTGTACACTGTGCCAGGGAAGAGGCCTTTGAAGTCCTTGAGTCTGCTGGGATATGCACCGGATTGGTATGGGTGACTTGACAGTAAATGCTAATACCACAAATAGTAAATGTCATTTCATAGTTTGGTTTCTTAAGTTGCAAAAAACAGTTCCAAACAGCCTTGCCAAAAGCCTCACAATAGCAAATCCTTTAATGTCTGTCCACTTGCCAGTTACAATGACTGGTCCACTCAGCGTTTTTCTGTTTTTCTGTCATGCTTGTATCTATATATTCTGACAGGTATTTTATCTTTATGAGCATGACTGACAGTGATAAGAATGATTTAAGACAAATATAGGATTTGATATATGTTCAGGTTTGAAGTCAGGAGTTTGCCAAATGTATATTTGGCACATTTCACTAAGTGTATTGATAACTGAGCTTTTCATCTCCAAGCCATAAGATGAAATCACAGCTGGAACTTTGTACCTTTTATTCTCCCCTAAAATGAACATTTGTATATCAGTTACCCAGACAGTATTACCCTGAATTTACCTTAATGTAGGTCAGGAGCATTCAACATACGTTAAACGACATTTGGACCATACTGCATGAGCTGTGTGAGTGATTGTAAACATATGGTTTTATATAGTTTTGCTGTTGTTACAGGTGAAAGGTACAGTTGGAGCAGTATTTAACTCCATGACTTTATGTCATCAAGGCTTTGTCTGGTGATGACAGAATCATTTAGATAAATTATATGGATGTTTGATCCAAAGAAACTTCTTGTGAGAGTGCCTTTAATATTGCCTAAACAACATGACACTTTATACTAATTAAGGCAGTCAGCTATATGCTGGTAATTAAAGAGCAACATTTTCAGATAATATTTGAAAGCTAGATTGGGAATGCGCTACTGAACCAGAGGGAATTAGCATAACTGAAGTGAAAAAGACACTTATCATCTGAAGGAGTTAAGAAAATGCTGCTGTGGATTTTATTGTCAGTGATAAAAACATACTTAACTGAAATTGTGTGACAGTGACAAAGCTTAAACCAATGTGTCAACATTACTCAAGTGAAGGTGGCAAACATCTGAATTTCCCAGCCCAACAGATGATCAAAGTCCAGCTTGTTATTTGAGTATTAAACTTCTTTTCAATCGTTGTTTTCCTTTTTTTACTCGTTGCTGTCAGAGTTGTTTTGAGTAGACAGGCCCCCTGCGTGCTGATTCCATGATTACATGCTCTTACAGTAAAAAGCTTGTGGTCTGAATGACAATGTGTTTTCTCGAGCTACTAACCTAGTTGAAAACTTTGCCTCAGAGAAAGAAGCCATTAACCTTATTCAAGTGACCCTAGACTAATTAACATTTATCTCATTTCATTACATTTATAACTGCACACTACTGACCTCGCTGCACTGCTGCCCACTGCACCCCACATTATTATCAGAGCTAAATTACAACTGATAAATGAAAACGATCATGATCTGGACACAGCCATCTACTGTAGAATATATGCTGTCTCATTTCCATGACAAATTATTGCAAATCATTAAACATTAGCACATTCAATGCACAGCTTACTTATATAACATTGCCTGAGGAAAACTGAGAAAGACGCACTGTAATCTGATCCTTTCATAATGGCAAAATGTGGATATAATTAATGTGTATGTGCAACACTTTTAATGACTATAAAAAAGCGAGGGTCTAATCGATATCTTTCAGAAGACCAAGCCACTGATGGAGAACTAATTAGAACACAGAGATACAGTATAAACAGCACCCAGAGGTCTGGGACAAGGACAAAGAGTAGCCAAACACAACCACACAAAGAAGCAATCATAACACAAGACGGAGGTCTCAACGTGGTCTAGGTCTCTGATCCGCTTGAGCAATTTGTTCCATCTCTCACACAGTGTCCTGAGGGCTTTCCTGTCTGATGACTAAGGAGAAGTCATGCCGCTATTGTTTGTAATGCGGAGCGACTGGCAGAGAGACGGCTTGGGCTTTGATCTATAAATCTGTGTTGCCATAGTTTATAGGGAAAGATGATATGTTAAAGGGTAAGTCAGGTGAAATTATTATTATTTTTTTGCTGTTATTAACAAGAAACAACAATATATTCTTTCATACAGAGCGTATAGTGAAAAGCCTCATATACCCTCTTCCTTTGTGCAATATATCTCCATTGTTGTCCAAAGACCATTAAAAACCCATCAGTGAGCAACATATTTTGATGAACATGAGCACTGTAGTTTATTTTAAGCATACACTGTATAAAAAAGAGGTAGGGGCTGTGAGGTCATCCTCCAAAGATGTTGCTGCACCACCAACCTGCTGCTACACCAAACAGGGGTGTTTCAGGCAATTTCAGTAATATTCTTGTGCTAATTTAACTCTGCCTCAAAAGAAGAGTGAAAGCCTCTGGTCAGAGTGCAGCTGCTCTATTTGCAGGCTTGTGCTGCACGCAACCACACACAAACACATTGCAAGTTGTTGGGCTACCAGTGGCTGGCTGGAAAATTGTATATCGCACGGTCCTCCTACATAATGCTATTTCCTTTGGCCTCTACAAATGATTCCGATAAAACAATCTTCTAGGGACAGATCAATCTTTCAGTCTTTGCTTGAACTGCTCACAACCGAGGGACAAGTGTAACCTGTGATGAGAAACACTGGCTTAAACGCTCGCTAGAGCAGCAAACTGGGTGCAAATAGCCTTCGGCAAATAAATAATTTCCTCCTGCTCCTTCTGTGACTCATACTGAACAATGCATGTCTTCAGTAGGAACCAGTAGACTTGGATGCTGCAGCCACAGACCAGCTGGGTATTAAAAGAGAAACTAATGCATTGTTGGTTTTGGTCTTTTAATGGGATTTGTTGACAATAACTGGAATATAGAATATTGCCAGCCTTATCCTTTAACCAATGAGTAAAGTGCACTCGCAGCCAGAGGGAGAGAGAGCGAGGGTGAGATGTAGAGTAAGGTCCCTCCGAAACACAGCATGCGGTAAGCTGCCTTACACTGCGGTTTGTACAAAACCAACAGCCGCCACCCCAAAACAAATCGATTTTTTTTCTCTCATAGAGAAGGTGTGGGGTGTGGAGAGGAGATGACAAACAACCCTTGCAAGCATAATGGTAAAAGCTTATGCAGCTGCCAAAGTCATCTTGCACTGTGTGATTATTCAAAGGGGATGGTGATAAGCGGCATGTTAGCACCAAAGAGCAGAGGAAAAGAGACAATGGTGGTAATGTGAGAGACGGTAGCCGGATTACAGAGAGGAAACACTTTAACAAGCTCAGAGCTTAGCAGTGACTAATCTAAATCCAGCCATTATACTTTCACTGCCTTTTAAATGTGTTTTCTTTGAGCCAGGTGAAGCTGAACCTCTTCTTTCCCCTTTTCAAGGGATCAGATGGTCACACACAGACACACACACATGAATATACAAATGCACATAAATAAACACATGTAAACACAAACCCACTCACTAATGCTGTAGTGGTTTTTGGCAGTGGTCATGCTCTGCCTGCAGTTTGGTCTGTTTCTGGTTGTGTGGGTGGATAGGTTACCTCAGGACAAACTGTTGCACCTTAGCCAAGAACCTGACGCCCTGAATAGCTGGGGGTTCAACCACCGTGTTAACTTGAACCACTGTCAGAGATAAACCTGTGAGGTGGAATCGCTTGTGTCAAAAAATGTCTTCATCTCACTGGCTCTGCTTTTACAACAGGGCTGTAGGTTTGAATTCAAGATGCTTTCTCTTGTTTTGGTATTGCCAAATACCATAGAGGGTATAAATCTAAAAACTAGCCACAAACTCTGCTTTCCATCTTCTAGATTAATTCTGCTTCTTGTGAGCCGCTTATTAAAAAAAGACATCTTTTTTTGTTTTGACTGTGTCTTATTATTTTCTGCAGGTCATTATGCATTTTATCCATCGCCATTGCAAACAACACTAAAATGCAGTATAGCACATCATTAAATCCTCTGTAACAATGAAAAGAAATCTTGCCTTGTCACTGCCTGCACTAAATCTCATTTGTTGCTGATTTAGGAGATCTCAAGCAAATCTTACAGCCATTTTCAGTGCCATGGTATTCTCCCAGGTCCCAGAAGGATACCTCTGAACCCATATGCTCTCAGAGTCTTGTTAACGTCCACTTAGCCTGACCCCTGACACCACTGGCCTCACTGAATGTCACCATATCTCACTAATGATGTCTTGGGGCTTTAGCACTTGTCACACCACATCAGTCCTCTCTTCAGCCAGCTTTACTTGGGCTCTGGAAAAGCAAGAGAGTGGTCATTGGGATCCACTTGGCAGGCCTACCTTGCTACAGATGGCCCATGTCTGTCCTCGCCTTGTAACGATCCCCCTTTTAGCACCAGTCGGATGCGTCTTAAGATGCTTTTAAATTGAAGCATTTTCCACTGCAGCTTCTAGTGTTTCCCATGTAAACATGACTGCAGCCTGTTACTTTGTCAGCTGGCAGCAGCACTGAAAGAGAGGATGTCTACTGCACTCATGTACACACACCTTAAGCTGATTGCTGCTAAAACCTGGTTTGACAGTTACTCAACTTTTATTTGACATCAATAGGGAAAATATTCAAGGGAAAAGCTTATTAGTGATGATTTTAATTAGTCAGACTATTGATGTTGCATGATCGGTGGTCAAATATTATCAACATTATGGATGGTGGACAAGTAGTGTCAGTTTATCCATATCCTAAAGAAACCTATTTCCCAAGCGGTACTACACCTTGCCATGCAAATGGATTATTGTTTTCTATAGGTTATGATTCAAGCTGCTGAGAACACACAAGCTATGGCGTGAAAGAGAATTTTGTTGCCTGATCTCAAAGCAAAACACATTGCAATTGTAAAACAACAATGTCTCTTCGACAGTGCTCACAGTCAACAAAACTATTTTCAACATTATTTTAAGAAAAACAAATAAAAAAAACCATTTACAGCGAGGTTTCATGGGGACTCACTATTTTTGTTGCTAGGGACTGTATGGCATTCTGCTCAGTGGGGTCCACACCATATTTTGTTGACAGCTCAGGTGTGGCTAAAAAGAGCAGAGCCCACGAACACAGCTTGCAAAAGGTTATGACATTCTTAGACTTAAAAATGTACCATATTAACCTTTATGTTGCTCACAGTTATTGCCCCCAATGCACAAGTGAAGTATAAAGTTCATCTGAAAAGTGTGTTTTCCTCCTTTCCTACAGAATCACTTCTGTGAATTGCTGATTAGATAACATAAAAACCCAAATAATGTGAGTTCCTGATAACAAGTCAAACTACATTTTTCATATAGGGCTGTTATTATCATATCTCCTGTTGCCTTCACAAGACAGAAAAGTAATAATGTATGAATTTCCCATCTAATTACCATTTTTATGTACAAGGGAAAGTTTTTCTTTAAGATTGTATCTTGTTCCTTCCTGAGAATTATTTTTCCTGCAGTGTGAAGCTGCTCAGGTTGATGTGTTTTGATCTGAAGGTTACTGAATTGTTTATGTTTAGTCAAATGTAAGACTCATGTGTTATTTGTTCATTGTGAACGTAATCAGTGAAAGAATATTAAACAAAATGAACCAACAAATTGGTTCCCAGCCAGTGCATGAACTCCATTATGGAAAGAAGCCTAAGAGCCTTTCTAAATACAGAAAAAGCTCTTGTTATTTGTGAAGGTTTATTCACAACAGGACATAACAAGTGCTTTCTGTCCGCCCTTGACACTATATTCTGGCATCCACTGTCATTTTCAAAGTCTGTCTGAAAAAGCTAGTCTTCCCAAATTTGACCGGAATGTATTCTCTTTGATTCAAGAAATAAAATCAATACTGTTTTTTTTTGCTTTCAGAAACCTCAACAGAATGTCGGTTGATGCAGCCAGACCTTTCTCTTGAGTAGGAACATTGCAAACAGTATGGATATAGGTCTGGCAAGGCAAGGCTGCCTGTATCTTAATCCCTAGTTAGAAAAAAAAAAAGAAAAAAAAATTCCTTCCAGTGTGTCGGCATTTACATGCTGACTCAGCTACATCTAGTATACCCAGAAGCTGAGAGTTATAGTTATAGCCAGGTAAAAGTTTGTGGTTGGGCTGTGTGCAAATTTTGAACCAGATGTCCAAATGAAGATGACATTCATAGATGCAGAATTTTCTTGTTTTTTGGACTGGTTAAGTCTGATGAATGCCAATTTTCCTCTTTAGTTATCATCAAGGTGCAAACAATTATTTTCCAAAAACAAAAAATGAGAAAAAAGCAGGGCCAAATACAGAGACACTCCCAGCTGTTGTGTTGTTTGGTGGGTTTATTTTGCATATTTACAGCTATGTGGTACCTCAGCTTGGGTCAGAGGGACAGATGGAAGGACCCTGCATAGACCAAAAAGAATACAGAGTTTGAAAAGCTGTCATTAATAATGGCATCCTTTTCTCTTGTGATATACACAGTCTCCGTGTGTAATCCAATCTGTCTTTTGGCCTTTTGTTGCCAACATACAGTTCTGCAATGAGCTGTGTGAAAGCTGACAACAGTCTTACCTGTGGTTCTTTTTGCAGTCTGACGTGCATCCCCCTGTGGCCAGACAAAGCCCTCTTCTCCACGGCGTGATGCCTGAAGTGATAATAATCTCCGAAAACCTGCACAAACATAAAGGGAAAGGCAATGAGTTCACCTGCAGCAACCAGAAGGCCAGATAACACTCTGTGCTCACCATGCATTCATGATCACATGAGCAGATGTGCAGGCAGTTCATTTAGGAAAAACCTGAAAAGAGACACATCCATTTGCACATCATGCTCTGACATTTTTCTGTCCTCATCCAAGGCTAAATGAGTATCTATTACTGCACTGGCTGGCAGAAACCATTATTTTATTAGCACCCATTACACATTGCGCTGGTCGTTCCATTAGCAACAGAAGTGCTGTAAAAGTCACATGAGAGTTGTTGAATGCTCACAAAATGGGTCTGTTATCATTATTTAAATGATGTATTAAATGTTCACAAGCGAGCGCTGTGTTGGATGTTTAGTTTAGGTTTTGAACAAAGCCCGGCTAATGTTTAGGATTAGATAAAATGATAAAATAGTTCCACAGAGCATGATAACCTAGATGAAGAGAGGCTAACCTGGATGTGAAGTCAAGGGACTTTAAATCATATTGGCTCTCTCAGTCAATCCAATGAAACTTTACTTGCTAACTTACCACAGCATGAGTTAAAAACCCATCTAGCCACTGTAACTAACATTAGTTGGTGAAGTCAGTCATGGGGTCTGTCAGCACTGTTATCCATGGTCAAAACATACTAAAAAAAACCTTTGGTGCCGGTTAGACATAGCTGTTGATATTATATCTATAAATTAGGCCTTAACTGTATTAATGTGTTGCAAAATGGCTGCAATTAATTAAGAAGTAATGATTGGTGGCAGGGGAAATGGTCCTTCTGTTGCTGAGTATAATTATGTTACTTTACATTTATTTACAATTTCTCTTAGATATATCATCTGAAGTTTTCCAGATGTTAGGGGAATTGATGGGTAAGAAAATGAAACACACTGATACCAAGAATAAGATTACAGATTTCTCTAAATGAGGAACATTGTCCAAAACATTTGGGTTAATGTAAGTTCAGAACCCAACATAATACCGATTGAAATGTAGGTCTAGTTATTTTCAGACATTTTAATATATAAATGTTACATTCTATGCCTTTAAGCTCTCCGAAGATTAGAGAAAATGTCAGACACTCACAGACACACACCAAAACAGAAAGACATCCATTATGGTGCAGTGCAGATGGACACTATCTATCAAAAATGATTAGACACATCCATTAGGAGTGGTGTCACTTCAAAGCTAGGCTGAAGCATTCCTTGTGCCGCTGTCATTGTTCTGTCACACAGCCTGCTCATAAAAGAGCTTTTAAGGACAAGCGATTGGGTGACAGCTGTCACCAAACTGCCCTAAAACCTCAGGGAGTGCTTTCTTATTCGTCAGCCCTGCTCTTCAGGGACACAAGGAGCAGCCTGCGTCTCCCCTAGTCCTGATCAAGGACAGCTGACCTGAGAGCACGATAGAGACTAAATAATACAGACATCAGGAAATAAGTGCGCTGCATAAAAAAGGCAAAAAATAACCAAACAAAAGGTGGAGGAAGAAGACGAAGAGGAGCAGCACAGCTACTCTTTACATGGGTATTCACAGGAGAGAAGCCTCCATTTGAAGAGGAAGCATTGCAATCTGTACAGTAGTGCCACTGGGGACTGGCTCACCTTCACAAGCCCAATGGAGCGGAGGAAGAGAGGAGAAGGGGAGGGTTGACGGAGGGGGGCACGGGGGGGAGGTAGACGCAGGGTTTGACAGGCCGACCAGGCAGGATGGATGTGTGTGAGGAGGGAGAAGAGCAGACGCAGCAGGATGGAAGGCTCTCCTGGGGCTGCAGGCTGATTCTGCAGGCTGGCTGTCTACAAGCAGACCAGACTGGAGGCTGGAGCTCAGAGGCCTAGTCTGGCAGCACTGATACAAAGCTGCCAGCCTCGTGCTGGCCAATTTGACTTCATTTGTCAGATATTTTAATTAGGACTTGATTTAAAATCTCTTGCTGTGATAATTTCCACATAGAAAGAGTGACCATCAGTCTTGAATTACTCAGCGTTGTGCAAAAAATGATCTTTCTTCTCTTCAGGTCGCATGCAATTATGTGTGGGAAAGAAAAATACAGCAGCTTTTGTGAGGATCCAGCTCTGCAGAAGGACAACTCTTAAATGATTAAAAATGTGGCAAGAGCAGGGAAAAATGCCAACAAAAGAATACTGACTTAAACTTACAAACATATGGGTAGGGTAGCTAATACACACTACTCAATATTTATTGCTAAAATCATGGATATAAAGCAGATATAAATACTCCAAATAGGCAATTTAGTATGCCTTAAGTAATTTAGCTATCTTCGGAAAGGGAGGTGAATTTATATTTTTGTTACAAGGTACTCTCATTGGAAACACTGCTTACATAATGTCATCTTAAGTAAATCCAGTAAATCAGCATCTGACCTTACAAACACCCCGACTCGAAAATAACGTGCAAGCCGTGCAAAAGGAAATAACCTCTGAATGATGCCAGATTGAGGTGTGATGAGGGACGTGACCCAAGAAATTAATGAGACCCACTTTCACATTGATTGCGGCAGGGCAGAAAGCTAATTTGCGCTGCACCGGGCGGCTTTTCTGTGGGACAAACCTATTTCCTAGAGTGCTGATGTCCTCATTTAGACCAAGAGTCTATGGGTCTTGGGAAATTGAGATGGAGATAGAAATGTTGGTGTAGCTGCCCATGAGTGCGGCTGAGTCATGCCTCTTTAAAGTCTGAACCAGAATGAATCATATGGTGTGTGTGTGTGTGTGTCTGTGCATGTGTGTCAGTGATAATAATTGAGAGCACTGTGGGTCATTAGTCACATGCCCTGCCACTATGCTCTGAGTCTGCTTTGGAGGAATACTGCCCTTTATACTCATATCTCATGGGTTTCTATTTGAGTTGTTTTGCACCCTTCTCCGTCTTATCTGTAGCTTGCTGTAGCCCCAAGTAAACCTTTGACACAAGTGTGCAAATAACCAGTTTTCACCCACCAATAGTTTTGTCCATTAGACGGTTATTCTTTTATACCGTCGTAAATCATCTTCACATTGCTTGTTTTGTTTGACCAAGAATCAAAAAGATATTCTGTTTAAAATTGTATAATTAGGTTCTAAATGAGATCTAAAGGGAATTGATATTTAATTGGATGAAGTCAGCATTAAATTATTTTACAATAAAACCCAAATAACTCTAAATGCTTTATTATAGGATTATTGCACTGGCACAGGGTTTTGTATGTACTTCAGTTACACATTGTAACTGTTGAGACACTGAAAAACCTAATAAAAACAGAAAGCAATTATTTGCAAATCCTTGAAAATTGATATAAGTAGTGTCTTTGTAATTATATACACTTATTTTGTATTAGATGCATTTTTTTAAACGTATGTTTTAGCATACAAGCGTTTTTGGAATTGAGGTTGTATATTGTTGATGCTTAGATCCTGCTGTGGTCTCTAAAATATTTATCTTACACAAAAGAATTGAACTTTTATGATGATACATCTCTAATAGCTCTGTGAAAGAACAGAGTTGAGTTGTTGCAAATTTAAGTTTTTAAGACTTTCTCATAGTTTCCCTTTGGCCAGCTCTAGTCTGAAGGTCTTTGCATTCTATATAAGCAGAAGTAAAAGTAAGGCAACACTCTAGACAATGGTAACAAAAATTGCACTACACATCTTCAATAACATATCACATGTGAATCTAGAGTGGTTCAACAACAGGTGATGAAGAATTCTTGTGGAACTTAGAGAATAAGATGGATGCATATTTAATAAATAGATGCATTATTATGAATAAGAAGGTCACTTATGAATACCTTCACAAGCACATTATTCCTTTTCACTTTATCCAAAAGAGTATTTCAGCAACGTTATGTTCTCAGGCAGTGAAAGCAGTAGATAGTAAAAGGACAGACTACAATAAAAACGTCCTTGTAAAATTTCAGAGGAATTAGCTTTTGGAATGGATTGAAGATGTAATATAAGGAGCACAGTACATGTATTTTCCCCTTTTAAGAAACACCTGCACTTGAAAACCACCTAAAAGTGGACCAATAGATTTAAAAGAATTATTTTCTTTTCTACAATATAAATTCCACTGAGATTCTGCTGAGCTCTTGAGGTCTGATGGTGTTTAATTGTGAACTGAGACTCGGAATTTAAGGGAGAAAAAAGTCACTTTCAGAACTTACAGCTTGTAAAACCAAATATCAGCAGCATGAGGGATGACATTTTGGTTCATACTTCTCACTGACTCAAATGAGTGCTGATAACACGGAAGATGAGCATACTTTTTTACTTGCTTACTTAATGTGTTCTCAGTGTTACAAAACCAAAATAAATGTCAGATTTCTGTGGTTCTGCAATAAAATCAGTGTGACGATCGCTGTTAGAAACTTGCTTTAAATGCCACACTGTAATGTATCATAATATTAGCTGTATTATATTAAATATTTATAATAACTTCCAAGCTTGTTAGTCAAACATACTCACTTGGGTTTTAATTTTTACTTCTTTTTCACTCAGACTATCCACTAAAATACAAGCTTGTGAAAACAGGGCACAAATTTTTAACACACACAATTTTTATCACAGATATTAAAAAGCCTTAATTTAACTGTAGCTTCCACAATAGGACAGCCCCATTTTGCCGTCCCCTCCTGTGAGTCTGCAAGTGTGGACAATGAACCCTCTTGAATCTATGTTATTATGGTAATTAGCGTTTAACAAGGAAAAAGTATTCTTTTATATCTGCTCTTTGTTGAAATACGCTATAAAGCCAAGAGAGGAACTTGAATTCTGACTGTTTTTAAGATAACATTATGTATGAACTGAGATTTGTCTAAATTGGCTACATCTGATGTAAATGTCAAGTATTTCAAGCTTGTAATTTTAACAACTTTGAACTTACAAGAGTGCGCACTTGTGTGTGACAGACAGATGTGGGAGTCTACACGTTGGATGAGTTTGAATGCAACTGACGTTAGAATCGCTTATCAAAAGCTTTCTAACAGTCCGAGACCTGTGTGAAGCATCAAAGAGGTATCAACCAGTTGCACTGCTTTTTTTCTCCCTTTCCTCAGCCCACTCGGTGTTTCACTTTTGAATTTTATTTCTTTATTAATCCTTTACCTTGCCTATTTTCTGTACCTAGCCGTCACTGTTGGGCATTGCGGTTTAAAAACACGGTGTACCACGTAATGTTCCAAGGCAGAGGTCACAGTACATTTTTCTACACCTCACTGGGGAATTGAAGCCATCTGCTGACGTTATCAGTCAGAGTGGTTGTTCGACTTCAAGGTGACTGAAAGTAATGTCATGGTGTGTCTGCTACATCCCATATTCTGCTGTGTCCTGTCCTGGGCTCCTCTGTGGTGGCTGCCCTGGTCTCTAGCCACCTCCCGCCACAGCTGTTAAGTCAATATTGGCCACAGGGGATTGGCTTCAGATCAGTGGTGCCGAAAACAGAAATGTAGCAAGCTTTCACTTGGCTGTAACCTAATGTTATTTCACATGACAGTCTATGTGCATACAACTGTTTAGGCAACTTTCCAATGTCACAAACTGATGTGAAATGATGGAAAGTTTTCTCTACACTCCAAAATTATGCACAGCACTTGTTGTGAAATGTGCTTGAAATTGTTTCGAGCCAGATACGCTGTGCTTGTCTCAAGTGATAGGCCATGGAAAAGGTACATAATAAAATCTAATTTTTCTTATCACTGCAGTGAAATTCTGCAGGGACACTTAAAAGAATTCCAATATTCAGAGACGTTGTCGCATCGAGGCAGCAGAGATTGAGAGTATGTGTGTGAATTCTAGCCAACTAATGCAATGATATAGTGTGTATCTGTGTGTGTATGTTTGCATGCAATCAGCAAGGTACTGAATACAAATAGTTGGTGTTCAGGATGGGAGACTAATGGTCCACTACGTTGATATTGACTGTGACAGTCTTCCATGTTAAGTGTATTCCCTTAAGCTCCAGAAAACTGCACAGGGGCAAATCCATCTTATTGGAACTGATGTCAATCAAAGCCATCTTTCAGGGGAAAAAAAACAAACATCAGTGGTTAGTTAGAGACATAGCAAAAAGAGTAAATCTCCTGAACAGTGAGCACATTAATTCACTGTCGCTAACCTTGATGGAAGATGCTACAGTGGGCACCGCAATGTGCGAGACAAACACAGCAATGCACACAATGCTCCCCGGCTCCTGTACAGTAGAGAGGCACTCAGAGACAGCTTCTGTTGCACATCTGAGATAGAAATGTCAGCGGCACAGCAGAGCACATTGATTGCCACATAACGCACCAAGCCTTTCTCCTCTTGTGCTTTTACTTTTATACGTCCCCTTTCCGTGTCTTTATGTTGCTCAGTCACACAACGCACGTCAGCACAAACCCCTACAGGAATTGGCGCTTTATTTCTCTGTCGCTTACAGTTTATATACGTGGCAAATGTGTTAATCTGCGACGGTATGGTGCAGTTAATAAAACAGTGGTATTGTTATTGCCTCCACTGAGCCACTGGGCTGCCATCTTTTGGACTAATTACAGCTGAAACTCTGGGGTTCCGCTTAGGAGGAGAAATTCATTATTTTACTCTGAAATAGAGGCTAATTGAGTGTTTTCAAATGAAGGGTAATTATTTGTTTGCATCTTAGCTCTGATTCTGCGTGTAGTCCGCCTCGTCTGCATTCGCCAGCTCTGGGGACTTGTTGTCTAGGGAAAAGCTGAGCCACAAAACTGTTTTGGCTAATTATGTGGCTGAATAGCAAAGATTTTTACAAAATGCCTATGAAGACCGTTTCTTCAGCAGTGGGGAAGTAAGAAGAAAGAGGCAGCATGGAAGGTGTGAAAACTGATTTGGGCCCTTGAATGAATCTTCTTTAATAAATATAAAAAAGAGTTATTAAAGCATTTGTGGTAAAGGCACAAAGACCTTGAAGGTAAGAGAATCTAAATCACAGTGTGTCTGTCCAGACCTATTCCTATTCTGGGAGAGTAGAACACATGGAATATGAAAGAAAGGAGGGGAATGAAAGTGAGGCAGGAGAAAGAAACACATCACAGGAGAATAGATGAGTGGAGAAGGTGAAAAACGAAGTCAGAAATGGCTACGAAAGGCATGCATCACGAAGACACTAAGAGAGCCCCTGCTGATGCCTGACCTTTGGCTAGTAATACAGTTCAGTCACAGTAGATGTCTACAGCCTTGTAATTCTAATCAATGATGGTATCTCGCTCTTTGATTCTATGGCTGAATAAGATGGCGAATCTCCACCGTATCTTTTTGCCTTGATGCAATGGGTTTAGAGATAGATTGGACCAGAAAATTAAATGGCCTGAGTATATGAATCTCATGAATTTGCCGTGGACATAAAAAATGTAGAAAAAGCAGCATTCCTGATGTAATTTATCTCCGTGGTGTGATTTTTCAGAGAACAGATAAGGGGGACAGAGCAGGCAGAGGGGGCTTATCAAAAAAGCACGCACACATGCATGCAGAGTAAAGCTACATCATTACTCAGCCAAACCTTGCTCAGAGTGGCACTGATACAAGCAGCCAGCATATCGAAACTCACAAACACGCCGGTGCTCAAATATGTGTGCTGCACTCACACAGCAAAGAGTCAGAGCTGTGGCCCTGAGAAAGGGAGAATGAGACAGATAAAAAGACCTTGCATGTTAGGAAGAGAGTGTGTGTGAGAGAGACCTTATAAATATTTCAGATCACTCCTTGCCTTTTTAATTTGAGATTTATCCCACTGGACTGATTGTTCAGTCTGGAATCCCTGTCTTGGTAGGCAAAATGTGCTAACCAAATTAGTAAACACCCAACTTTAACTATGCTTCACCGGAGCTGAGAATATTCATGGAGTCAAGGGAGAGTTGAAGCCATTTTCCTTTTCGCAGTGCTCCAGCACAGCAGTGGGGCTGGTTTCTCCTTTATTGGTAATATCCGCATTCAAGCTGTTATTAACCTGCTTTGATATTACAGAGCAATGGTCTGTCAAGCCATGAGGTGGGGCGATCCAGGCATCTCCTTTTTATAACGCTACTTTTACCATTCACTGAGCAAGAAGTAAAGAGAACGAGTGACATATAGGAGAAATAAAGAAGAGAGGATGTGGGCTGCACTAACACAGGTTCAGATGCATTGGCAAACAAAATCCTAGCTGAAGCCGGGGCCACAAGGGGCCTCTTCCACTTGCCACGAGGAAAAACAGGAGTAGACTTGATGATGTATGAAAATAACTTCAGCTGAAAAGCAAAGGATTGAGATCAAACTGGGTTAATTTTCAAGCCGTTGGGAGAAGGGCAGAGTAAACAGACATCTTGAACAGAACAGCATCAGTGCTCTTTGGATCTAAAGCAGCAATGGAAAGCAAGCGCGGCACCATGGTGAGTGCATCCGGCTAAGAGCTTAGGCAGTGAAGCGTGGCTATATGCAAATGAGAACAAAAAAAGTAGGTGCATAATGAATTAAAAAAAAGGAATAAACCTCATAGCAGCTGGAAATCTTGTGAAATATTGAGTTATTGTGTTTAGTATTCTTTTGTTTTATGTTTTATTTATGCACTCTTATGCAGACAGAGTGATGCATTGTCTGTAAATACTCGGGCTGTCCTTGACTGAAGACACTCTAGGTCTATTTACCCTCATATGATTTTGACTTTCCATGTTGTGTTCACCACAGATATGCTCATGTTTTTCTTTGAAGTCATGTGGAAAGTTGCCAACAATTTTGTCACACCAGTTGATGTGTTATTGAGCATAAATACTTCAGACTAACATAAAAGATGGATTAACTGTTGGAAATGTTTTTATTAATTCAGGCATTGCATATCAAGTGCACATGCCATTTGTAATATAGTATAATGCTTGTTCCTGCCAACTGAGAGTGACCTAGATTTTTTATCTATTATTACCATTAACCCAAACAACAAGCCAGGTATAGCTATATTTTCAGGGTTTTAGGGATTTAAGTGTTGTCAACTCATTTACATGTTGCTTCCCCCATTGGAACTTGGAGCTAATGAACATACTGAAGTCGATTTCCCTGTTCTGTGATGGGACCATTCAAGGACAACCTGAATGCGGCATCAATGTGTCAAATCTTTTTCAAGTTTAGAAAGCTGCAACTGATCTCTCACCCGGCACTTAGCTCCTTTCAGAACAGTGAGAATAATGGTCAAGCAATAACAGTCACGAAAGCAACACATTTTTGCTTGGTCAGGAAAAAACCCCAAACAGTGCTATAGGAGCTGAACAACAACCTCAGAGGTAAAAATAGAAGTCCAGTATAAATAAAAAGAAGGGAATGTTTAAAACATGTGGCGAGGGTCTAATGACATTGATTATATAAATTGAATTTATTTTATAAAATATTCTTGCAAGTCTCTGCTTTTCTCAGTGTGCAAGTTTTAACTAAGCCATTGGAAGTCTGACAATCAAGGACTTGATTTTTAATTTTACATAAGAATTAATCTGATATCATATCACCCAGGGTAAATCTTGTGCCTATAAGGTCTTAAAAGTGCCCTTTGTGGACCTATATAGCTTAGATAGTCTTAAATATAGTGCAGAGATTATCCCCCCAGGGTTGGACAGTCCTTAAAAAGAGTATCTGCAGGCCTTTAAGGGGTGAGATAAGGGTAGCACGCATGACTTTCTGCAGAATTAGTGTTTAGTATTCTAAGGTGTTGTGCTGTTCAAGTACAACCTGAGCGCTGTTGGCCTTTAGTTTATGCCCGGAAGCGGCATGTCGCCTTGATTGCCATGCCATAAAAATTTAAAAGCAAGTCTGATCTAAAGTGAGTAGCACACACAACGTGCGCTGTCACACAGCAAACAATGTCTCTTGCTTCCACTTCCTCCCCCTTTACCAGTTTATGTTAATGTTGCCCTTGTGCTCCAACATGACTTTTTTTCAACCTGTTGTCCACTGGTCATAAAAGGGCACACTCTCCCATGGAAGTAAAAGCCTGCTACTTGTTAGTACAGTAACTACAGTCCATGAAAAATCAATGTGAAGAGCACTCACAGGGTTGTGCTATTGATTTTTCATAGACTCAGATCAGTCAATCTATCAATGGTTGCAAGAGGAGAAGCAGTAACACTGACAGAGGCGCCGTGGGTATACAGCTGCAGCGATGGACTATGCAAAAGGGAATGTGCAAAACGTCCTCTGCATAGTTTGTGCCCTTCACTTCAAGGGCTCAGCTCAGGAAAATGGAAGCTGTCAGCACCTTCAGACAGACAGCACAAGGATGCAACCCTACCTACCGCCTGAAAAAACAAACCTCTAGAGAGAAATCACCTCCCGCTCTCGCTTAAACATCACAGAGCGATGAAGAAACACCTGCACGCGCGCGCACTCTGCGACTCACTCACACCTCTATATCTCTGTCTTCGGCTCTTCGTGTGTGATGAGGTCAATGAAAAAAGACAACTCCAGCCTCCAGCTGTCCCCTCCGGCTCGTTCCTCAGACGGTGGCTTGCTTAAGAGCGCCGGGATTCTGCGAGGCTGTTGGATTATTCATTTGCAGAGTGTAACTCAGCCCACTGCTCTTTTCCACATCACCTATGCTGAAGTCCCTGGTGCCAGAACAGCCTCTGTCAGGCTCCGTCACCCTAGTTTTCAAGAACTGAAGTAAATAGGTTCCACTTCAATTTCCATTCAGCTCTCGTCAGTTTAATTCCTTTATTCTATAAGTCTTTCACCAACCCCCCAGCGACTCGTCTTCCTGTGGTTCCATCTATTAATACTGACACATTCAGTGCTTACATTTTATCCCTCTCCTCATGTTGAAACCCTTATTAAAATCATTCATGTCTTCGTATCTGTGCAATATAAACTGGGTAGAAAACCTGACAGATTCAGGCTCTATGTGAAGGCTTTACAAATGATAATATTTATCTCCAGTATACGCTGCTGTATGTATTTCACTCTGGTTTCTATGCTTGCAACATTTTTCCAAGGTGTTTTTTAGTTTGCCTGCACAGTTCCGCATTTTGGTGATTCACCCTGTGCTGCAGTGGGTCAGAAGGTGCAGTAGGTCAGGTGTGTCACTGGCAATCAAGCAACACAATGCAATTTTGGTGTCAGTCGGCTGCCCGTCTGCCCAGAAAGGGTCAACAGCACCATGTGCAATGCAGCCCTCTATACTTCAGTCTTTTTGTCATTTTAATAGATGGGATTGCACACCATATAAACCATCACAGAAACCATTCTTATCTGTCAGCCAGGAGACACGTACTTGCAAAGAAAATGCAGGCATACAATTTTATTCCGATCCCAATTGAAAAAGTAAGCACACCCTGCAAAACACTATCATCATCTTCGCTCTTCCTTTCTTTCAATCTACATTAGTTCCTTAAGAGGTTAAAGGGTGAGCCGAGTACATGTATTCTCTAAAGCTAAATGAACCAGAACAAGCAAAGATGTGCAGCTTGTGTTTGAAGAAATGAGAAGACGATTCAAAAATAGCAGTGAGTGATAATGTGTCTCCAAGTAACATAACAATTCCCTCTGAATAGCTTTTTTGATAGATATAAGTATGACATACAAAAACTTCTTCTTCATGCGCAAAGAATTCTCAAGGGAAGTTTTTAATGTTGTTTACAAAAACTGCAGCAGAAGATCTTAGGAAAACAATCATTATTAAAAAGCACAGAGCTCTGACAGGCACCAATACAGTAATGATA
>JAOWBC010000049.1:17119313-17155678 GCA_028566105.1 Hypoplectrus providencianus | reverse complement strand
AACATTTGCAGCCTTTCATATGCAAGCAAAGGTAGTATGGTTTTAATAATACAGTCAATTATTAATGCATGCCATGTGCAAATGTTTAGAAGGCTTGTTATTCCAGGGCAGAAAAAGACAGAGTGCCCCCCCACCCCCCGCTGGTCTCATTAAATCCTGAGGGAAACACTGCAATCCATATCGATCATGTAGAGTATCAACATCAGGTGATCAATTGGGTCGCTAGAAACTCTCTGGCTTTTACAATTTTAGCACCTCAGTCCAAGAACACTGTTTGTAGTCCACTTCAATCCAAAACAATCCAAATTTAGCTTAAGGCTCACCATAATTCACTAACCCATTAATCTGCTTCATGGTACACCCCTGAGGTGGCATCAAGGAATGTTCTGCAGTGTGATTAAATGTTCACTGCCACTTTATTAAAAATTACATAGTGTGAGATTTACACAGACAGACATTGTATTTCTATTTATAACTGTGTGCTTGTGCATAGGTGAAATTCTTGCCCTTATCACTTTCACCCACAGGAGTAAAGGCAGTGTCGACCATTTAATAATTTCTCTATTATTTTTTTTATTGTCTGGAAGGCATAAACCTGTTGTTGAGACAGTGGTCAGATTATTTAATGACCCAAGCATGAATTAAGCTATTAGAGAGAGAGCTCTCCCCCATGACATTCAGCCCAGCCAGGTATGCTTTGTTATGGTGCTATTTGAGGCCAAACATCCTTTAGCTGCAAAGGGCATGACATTTACAAACATTTCATCTCGACACAACACAGTGTGATCAGTAGAGGCATGGATTTACAGACTGGACGCCTATAATCATTTTACCACAAAACACAAACACAGGCTACTGGAGCTGAGAAGATAAAAATAATTGGAAGATGATTTGGAAAACAATTATTTGTGAGAAGGGGAAATAGAGTTCAGCGGTATGTTTTTTTTATGACTTAAGAGTTTAAAAATATCATCTTGCAGTAGACTTATATAAATCTATTGCAGCAGGAACAGAAGGACTAAACTACCACTCATATTTGCTGTGCGGGGTGTGTGCATTATGTGTGGCAGCCCTGAAAATATGAGAGAACACAGCACTTATTATAAAGGACTCTTGTGCAAGGTCCCATGATAGCCTTCATAACAATGATAAATGGCTGTTGCATTCTTGTAAGCTACATCATATGACTACCACCTTTAAGACTTTTTCTATTACGCCTATGACGGGAGCACACTGGGAAGGCTTTCTGAAAAACAGAACAAGGGATTAACATCCTGGGAACCTTAATATTTTTTGTAAAGCTCATTTTGTTTTTCAATTTCCTCTCATACATCCATTACAGAGACACAGACATTTTCTGAAGGCTGGATCAAGACAGCTTGGTGCGCTGCAGTGTTTGCTCTTTCACAGTCCTCCTCCAACACAAAACAACAACAACAGGGATGGTAGCAGAATGCCATTATGTTTATGATGAAAACCAGAGGAGAACAGTTTCAGTCATTCCTGACAGCCTCTATGGTGCATTCAGTTAATAGCTTGAAAGGAATCTCCTCAATTGTCATCTCTCAACAATATTTACTCCACCCCTGCGCTGCTTTGGGAAGGGCGGCCACATTATGTCAGCCCCGCTATGATTATAGTGGGTGCTTGCCTGATGAATAAACCCAAAAGGGTTTTTCTAAACCATCCAAGCTTAAAGGTGCAATATCTCAGGTATCTTTCACTAGGAGTGCGTCAATCCTCTGTTTTCAAAAAGAAAACAGAGTTCTGTGACGTCGTGAAGTAGTCTGCCATCACTGTTCTCACCACCTTTGCTGTCATTGCAATCAAGTTCTCTCTGTTATGATTCCTTCAGTGTCCATCGTTTAGAAGCTCAAGTATTTGAAGAGGGCTCCTTCTTTCTCTAACAAACTGACCCTCTGATAAAAACACGTAAAAACAACAAATACACCATTTCCATGTTAAAAATGTGTGTTTCTCCGATGACGTTTGGGTGTGACGGTAAGCTTAACTCACAATGATAAATGATATCAGATTCAGGAAAATAAGACAAGAAGATATTCTTAAACTAAAGAGAAATTTGATTTTACTATATAAAGTCACAAAATGAAAAACAATGCAAGTCCTTGTTGTAATGATTTAACTAGTCATTATCTTATAATGAATGTCGATTCAGTTCCTTTTTCTGGATACTCAGAGCAGTTTTCTTTTCACCACTTTAAAGGGCTTAGAGAACATCCAAACAGCACTGTGCTCTCCAGTAGACAGTTGCATCTCTACTCTATGTGCTCGGAAATACTACTGGGGTGGTTCTGCAGGTGTCTCTGCCTTTTGCTGTCACTCTGCTGTTAATTGTTTCCACTGGGAACAAAATGCTGCAACACAAATGATCTGAAGATCTTAAGAGAGGAGATCTTGTCACAACCCTAATCATGATCTTAAAAAATATATATCCTAAAATGAGATATGACGAAAAGGTTGATTTATTACAGCTTCTTATGGAGAACTGTAATGCTGATGCATGTGCAAAGGGGACAGATGCTACTGACAGGCAACCAGATAAGAGGGATGCTTACCTTGATTGAAAGTGCGGATTGCTGAATTCATTAGCACAACATAGGTGTAGTCGTTTTGAGACAATTCAATGGACAAAAGTTGCATATTTATACTTTTAAACATGGGTTCAGCTCAGTCTTTACTTAATGTTAGAGAAAAACAGTATATATTATGGTCTGGATAAGTGGAACTACTCCACTGCCAAAAGGTATTGTTTTGAAAATTAAGAGTTCTGTGTTACAACATTCCCAATCAGTTCTACTGTACAGCAGCTGAGATGGGATAGCCTGCAGTCTCCATTGCAGAACTAATGCAGCCCAGATGGAGGAGAGATGTATGTAGGGGGTGGGGGTGGAGGGGGGGGGCGACTTTGTAACAGCTACCAGTGTACACAAAAAGTACACATAAATAATGCAGTCATCTTTCCCATTACAGTATAATGTAGACTTGAAATTTATAGTGCTTCCTATTCAATGCAACCTCCTAATGGTAAGACATTTAAGTCATGGGTGCAGTACTTCTTATTATGACCATGTAGTATACATAAATAAACTTGCTTGCCCAGACTCAGGAATAAAAGCATAAATCAAGATGTGTGGAAATTGTATTTCTTTTATCAGTTAATGAAACACCATGAAATAAAAGTGTGTCCCAGCTGGTGCGGGCTTCTCCGTGCAGGAGAGAAAGTAGGCTTAGAGTCACGAGGGATGAGTATCACGGGCTAAGGACTACATGTGAATACAAACAGAGGGATAAACTAGTCCTATAGAGCCCATTTTCCACAGCTTAAATCACTATATATCTGAGACAAACTCTTTATCAAGAGCTAAGAGGCAGAAGGTTGTAAGTGCCATTTGAAAGAAAAGCCCCCTGGTATGTTCTGGGTCAGCTGCTCCATTCTTTCATGTCAGTTTTATTTTAGCGAATACAATTTGAAGAACCTCTGCATCGTTTAAATTTTAGAGAGAACTGCTCATGCGGCTCTGTGCTCTGTCTTTGCCCACAAAGGATTCTAAAGGAGAATGAAAATAGAGAAGAACACTGTGAAAATATTCTGCATTCATCCTCTACTGTGCACAGTATTCTTTCCACATGGCAGACACTCTTTCTTCATAATTCAGAGTGAGAATGATCTAGCTGTATTATAAAGTAACTACTACAGACAACTCTGGGTAAGGAGCTGCATGACAGCACCCAACCACTCATACATAAAAACTCTCTAATGGTTGCACATGGATCATTAGCCACTAATTACACAAATGTCCATATTTTGATTTAGAAATCTATACATTTTACACACCAACTTCAATCCATTTGTTCATAAATCTATGTCTATTAATTTGGTTGTTCATTGTCTGTTTTCTTACAGCTTGTTTTAAATTATGTATGATGTGACCAAATGGCCACTGTCACCAACTGATGAAAAACCAATCCACCAACTTTCTGTAAAATCCATGAAGAAGCTACCCAATCGCTGACAGTGCCTGAGTCCAGGAGGCCCAGCTGCCTTGTTTTTCACCATCACTCTCTGTCTTGTCTCGGCTAAATCGCATCAGCCCGCAATTGACCAAGTGTCACGCTTCAGAGGGGATCCTGATATCTCCAGCCTTGCAGACCTTTTACTTCTCCATTCAGCTTTCCTCCAAAGGTCATATTTTTACTTTTACAGCAGTAGAAAGCCCACATTGCTCTGCACAACTTTTTCTGGCATCATATCAGCTTGTCAGATTTCTCTTTCGGGGGAAGGGAGGGGAAAAAAAGAGGGGAAATAGCTCAATGACCGTGGTCTGGGGAAAGGCTGTGTATGACAATGAATCCTTGAAGATACTTTTGGTGCTGGTTGATAAAGTTTTACTTGACTTTTCATATATTTTGGAAATGGATACATTTTTTATGCTTCCCACACAATCCCAAATCACAGCAGAGCACAGCAGGGAGGTCAGAGAACACGGCCATTCGTATGCTCCAAGTAGAAAAGTAATACTCTTTTTTTTTTAGTTCTTTTACATTAAAGACCCCCTGAAGTAAAACTGAAAAAATGGAATTCTGATCCTAATTGGTCGATAAGTCTCTTGAATCTTGAAATTCACAGACAAACCATGTTGAAGGGAAATGTATCATTGAAATGGCTGGAAATAAGTAATTCACTTGTAAGTAATTTTGTATTGAGATGGCTCATTTGGCACTTGAATGCATCACAGTTCAGTTTAGAAACTGTGAGAGCTTATGTATGTACCATAGGGGGATTTGTAAGGCTTTTACATGTGTGGACATTTTTTTTTTTTTAAATATTTATATTGGATTAGTTTCAATCCACAGCCTGTGAACCCACTAGGTTTTTGAAGTATGGCTGTAATACATTCACCCCCAGTATTTCATCATTGCTGGTGTGATTTTTAATCAATATCTCCACAAATGAAAGGAAAACTACAAGGGTTATGAATGCAGCATAGACAACCATGGACCCCTGCTGAACTTGTGTCCATAACTCTCTTTCATCAAAATGAATGTGTACTGAGCTCTGATGTACATTTGATGGGGTGTTAAAATATTCAGGCAAATCGATTGGTTACAAGTTAAAAAAGGAAAAAGAAAAAGATCCAAGGCTTAACCTGGCATCCATATAGGAGATGAAATGAAAAAAAAAATGAAATGCTAAAATATCAAATAAAAGATGGTATTGTAAGTTATTCAGAGATACATGACATTTTGAGGCTTACTGCATGTGGGCCAGTCCAAAGCAGTAAAAACTAATAACTTCTTAATAACTTGTCCTCAGTCACAGTCAAATGAAATTATTGTTTGCTTCAGATTGCACCGTCTTTGCTGTGTTGTGTTTCAGTGCAGCAGGGATAAAAGGAGGTGTTCTGAGTGTTCTTCCAGCAGAATGTAATACTGGCTGAGCACTAATCTGATCCTTCACTCGCACCTCTGCGCAACAATTCCCCCCCCTCAGCTACAACAGTATTGTTTCATTTCTAATTCTTATTTTCATTTGGGCCACGCTTGATGCCCACGCATACTACAATTTTTAATAATATTTTCTCAAAGCCAGGATCCGTAAGGAAAAGCAGGGGAAGAGAAATGTCATCTGACTGTACCATGTTAACAATGCAAGTGAAAACACGGCTGAGCAGTGAGTAACTCTTTGCTCGCACTGCTTGAACAGTCCTGTTGTTTGGTATGCAGTATGCTTATAGGTTATTCCCAATGTGGAGGGCCCAACGCTGACTCAAGGTCTCTGTGAATGTTTTTTTTTAACCTGTGGGCAGGATAAGGGATGAGCTCCTTAGCTCTGCCATAAAACTGAAGAAAAAAAAAAGAAAAAAAGACAAAGCCTTTTTTCAGACATTTAATGCTTAGAAGGTGTGCAGACTGCTGGTCCGTGATTGATTTTTTCTAATTATTCAAGCTTGCAAGGTACCACAAGAGGTTTGTCCTTTTATTCTTCCTGATTCAGAAATAGTTAATAAAAAATGCTTTCGTCAATTCTGATTGAAATATGAAAAAACTGCACAGTGCCCAAACAGGGTTCAGCATACATTTTACTGTGAGCAGTTTCACTTGTATTGTGACAGAAGCAGCCTTAGCAGTCGTGACATTAGCAGCAGGAGTCTTGGCATTTATATAACTGTCAGTGGCAGCAGCGGTGGTGGCGGTAATGGCACTAGCAGCGATAGTGCCAGTTTCTGCTTTTCAATCCTGGCAAAGGAGTGAGAAGTTTCATTTCCATTTGATTATTGAAATTCAAAGTGTTCCATATTGATTGGCGCTAAAGGCGGAGTAATTGGATTATTTCTTTTAGCCGATCGATGCATTTAATTGACATCACTTATAGTTGGCGCATCCATGCAATGAACACACCTACAGAGCTTCTCTAAGCGTTTCACAGTGACACAGTAAATGTCTGTAGACAGTCTGACATGACGGGAGGTCACAAGCCTGAGTCGCAGGAGCAAAACACATCTGACTGCACGTTATGAAGCCATCATTAAAACTGGTCGACTGTTACACAAACTGTTATACACACCTGAGTGCTACAAGTCTGGTACAGAAAAACACCCTGACAGTTACATTTGCTCTGAGTAAAAATATGCAGTAGCCAAGAATTGTGTGAATAATGTCACACACACACACACACACACACACACACAAGATACACACATATATTAAATCTGATGTACACCTCTGAAAGTCTGCTCACGGACAGATAGTCTCTCTCCACTGCCAAAGACCCTTCAGGAGCTTCAGTGAGAAGAACCAATAAGGACTAATAAAGGAGTCCTGCAACAATTACTACCTTTCTAAAACTAAAAGCCCCCAAAACTATGCCAGAGAAGCCTTGATTTAACACAGAGAGTAATGAGTTTTGAGAAGCTATTTTTCTAAAGCTAACCCTGTCTAAGCCAAACTCTTCATATTCACAACACATCAAAAGCCTCTTAACTTACCATCCAGGTGAGTCAACACCACTCTTGCAGTCTCGACAAAATACCAGGATTATACGCATTAAAAACCCTATCAGCGTCTTTCATAGAATTGCATAACATTAGCAATACTTTCCTCGAGGTGAATAATGCTCATGCAGTTATGCAAAGAGAAATGGAGAGGGTCAATTTGAAATCAGGAACAAAACGAGCAGCTTGAGACACAGAAAAAAAATAGTCTGTAACTCTTGAAGGAAATGGATTACTTGTTAATAATTATACTGAATAGATATCATATTGCAATATTGATAGCATGTAATAAATTGCACCAATTAATAACAAAAAATGTTGATCACGAGTATGGTTGGGTATCTATCTATCTATTAGGGGTGGGCAGTGTCTTTTAAAGTTGCATATTAGGACGTCCACAGTGAGACGTCACCTCGATGATGATATCCTCTGTGTACAAATAACCTGCAAATAACAAATTCTCTTTTGCTTTACTAAAAGAGAAACTTTATTTTGGTAAAGTGAAAACCTGAGTGTCCACCTTGGCTTGTACTTGAAAAATCCATCTGCACACCACTGATAAATTAGAATTGATGTGCTATGAGGGTACAACTTTTATATCTTAAAGTTGGCTTTTTTGGTGGATGACTTTTAGCCACTGGCGAGGGGCAAACCCTAACACTATCACTGCTGTTTGATAGCTTTAAATTATCAAGTGAAATAACCAAGTAACAAATAGTATTAAAACGCCATTCAAATAATGCCTGCCTTTGATCGTCTTTGTACACAAGTGGAAAAAAACATACCTTTGTTTGTAGGTTCTGCCGCCAATCATAACAAGTGCCCTTCAATTTAATGTGACGTCTGATTGGCCCACTATTGGAACATATATTATCCACAAAGCATTTGTGCAACACTCATAAATAGGGAGGAAACCAATATGAAACCAAATGCTTCCATTCAATTGATGGGTATCAAAGTAGAAGCATTTTTTCTTTGCATTAATTTAAAGGGGGGTATATATGTGTGGATACAGTGTGCAATGATCTTAAAGTCAACATACATGCCACAGAAAATAGCTGTGAAAGTGAAGTATGGTAGCTGAAGAAGAACACAATCTGGTGGCTTTAGTAGCTGAAGCTGAGGCTGTTTTATACTGTGGCTGAATTCTTCCTTGTGAACAAAAGTCAATGCTTATAAAAGGAGAGTTCCATCTTCAATTTACTCGAAGCCATCCTAAGTCAATAATGGGCAGATTATGAATGGCAGTAGTCCTAAGAAAGCCCTCCCTGAAGAAAAGAGTCCTGAATGGAAGCAGACAATGCACACGCATGGCCAGTTCCATATCTCAGTGGAACAGAGAGCATTCTGATAGACTTTACCCTTTCACACACCTGATCTACACAGTCTCTGAGTCATGCGATCCCCCCCACTGTGAAAACAAAAAGCTCCCCCACTTTCAGTCTAAAACCTGACTGCAAACTTGTTACCAATGTGCTATTAGTAGCAGGCATAACTAGTGTTTTATAGGTCAAAGATTTTTTTAAGTTATAAAACATAGTTTGAGTACCTTTTGAATAATGATTTCTGTGGAGCTGGCACAGCATCAACCCATTTCTAGGAGACATTTTTGAAAAACAGCTAAAAGGTCTGTGGCTGCAGGCTTCATATAATGAAGTGGTGCATTTAAATGAGAGACAGCTCTGGGATGAGGTGGTACACTTCAGTCAGATCAGTAAACACTGAAATAAAGTCGAAGCTAGAGGATGAAGAAAAGGAGGAGAGGACGACTAAAAGAGGGAAGAGAGAGAGAAAGCACAGAGGGAAGAACGTAGGGACAAAGAAAAAGGGAGACATCCAGGAGACCAGACCTGCAAACAACCTGCAAATATTAGAAGTTTTAAGAGAGGAGGAGATTAAAGAGGATAGAAGGTAAAAAAAAAAAACACATGCACAAAGGGAAATGAGAAGATTGCAAAACAATATTTCCCTGTAGATTTTATAGGATATTGTGTTAGCGAGAGGATGATGATGATGCGGGTATAGAAAATCTAATATACCTGAAAAAAACAAAACAAAACAGAAAAGCTGTGTACGAAATTTTTTTGCATTTACTGAACACTACATATTTAAGAGAGTAGAGTAAACATAACCACGGGAAGAGAGCATACTGAAAGGGCCCCTTAGCTATTAGTCTCATTTAAATTCATAATTAAGTACAAATACCAACAGAAAGAAGACTACTTTTTAAAATGCCAACTGGCCTTGGGAACTATGAAAGCGTGCAGTAATGTATTGCCAACAAAATATGACCCCCTCTCACAACACTGGAGTCAATCTACTGCAAATAATATGCTGGCAATTTTCTCCATGGCAACCTAATGCCAGAACAGGCTGTAGATTGGTGTGCCAGCAGGCAGACAGTCACAAGGGCTTTACAGTATAGCTGTGAGGCAGCACGCAGGAGCAGAAGGTTGTACCAAACCCTGAGATAACTAACCATCACAAAAATAAATGCACATGCACACACACACACACACAGGTTGAGAAAAAAGACAGAGAGAAACAAGCATATTATAGCTATGCAACACAATCAAGAAAGAGCATAAGGTTGGAGAATGTTTCCTCATTTGAAATTTAAACATTCATAATGTCAGTGGATTGTGAACCAATTCTTTTCAGTAAAGTTTTGTTTCTATGTTATTGTTTGCATGTAAAAACATGGTTTAAAGGTCATTACATCTTAAATCTATTGATACAGGGTGATGTGTTTTTATTTTTTTCTAGCTATTTTAATAAATGATGGGTGTTTTATATTCCTAAGCCACAAGAAAAATGAGGAAGATATCCATTCATTTTGTCTCAAGAGGAAACATTTTCTAACTACCCTATGTCGGAAGGATTTACAGCCTCTGGTCCGTCAGAGTGAGGCAGAATTTTGGTGCAGAGAAACAGCTCTGCCTTGCAAATATATTCTGGCTATCATACAGAAGAGGACTTTTCTCAACACCTTCTATAAAGATAGATATGTTTACATTATTTTTTTTCTCACTGTTGATTTAACGAAATGGCTCAGTAGCTTGTCTGGTTCTTAACACACTGAGTAAGACTGAAATGAAGTAAGAATGAACAATCAAGCTCACTGTCATTTCAGCTTTTAATTGATGCTGTAGTATTGGATTGGTATCTATCAAATTAACTGGGTATTAGTCAGACAATGATTTAGCCTCTGAGAGAAACTGACAATATTTCCTTGGTTTTGGTTTAGTCAGTGAATATGTAGATAAAGAATAAGAATGAAGCTGGAGATGAGAGAATATATAATTGCAAATATATTTTTTGTGAAGAAGCAAATTTATTGGGTCTCTTATATGCTCCAGGTGGACTGTTTACCTAATGGAAACAAAAGTCTCCTCAATTCTGATTTGTGGGTACGGCTTAGGCTATAAACAGAAGCCAAAAAGCCTCATATTCAGCCTTCTGATATCTGTTTACAGAGAATAATTATTTGTGAGAGGTGACTGAAAATGTAATGTCTGGAAATGGGGGATGCTGGGGCCCTCATCCTTATATTTGTGGGGCTTTGGATCATGTCTTACACATTAATGATGTTTGGGACGAAAGGATGCTGCGAGAGCAGAAATAAAGTAGGGCAATGTTTGTCAATCAATCTGTATGAATATTAATATTTTGAATTAATAATGATGAACACAGTAACAGTACATTACCCAACAAGCTGAAAAATGTAAACACGCTATGAGCAACACTGCATATTGAACACTTCTCTGCTTCACTCATGCAGGGAGCAAACACTTTCCAAATTCAGTCATTTTCAAGTGACATTAATCAGTGTCAGACAACCTTCATCAGCACATTAAGTGAATTCTTAATTTTCATATTATATTGCCAATGTTTTAAGGTAGCTAAAGTATTATGACCTAATGCAAAATGCCACTCATCTTTGACCTGTTCTTTCAATGTCTTCTCCACTTTTTTCCCACATTTTCTTGATTTATGATCATGTCTATTTTGGGGACTATAAAATATTATCTAATACAAAGACGTCAACGAATGCTTAAGTTTTTTCAACTCTACAAACTCCATGCTAAGTATTTCCATGCCAGTAATTTTAAATTTTGAATAGGAGTGCTTGTTTACATTGGGGATGAGAGAATGTTTGATTTATGACTTCTGCCTCATCTAAAAAGAGACATTTCGCTCCTGCAAAGTGAATATTTATTGCAGTGATGAAATGTTTAAATGTGAAGAAAAAATAAGAAAAAAAATAAGTGAAAAAAGGAAAACAAATCATTCTGAAAATGACTTGGGACATTAGTGGGACACAGCAAAGAAAAAAAATAAAAAGTAATCTTTCTAGAATATTCTCCTGGTACCATTATAATATATTAGCACCTCTGGAGACTCTTTCTATTGAGATTCGTTAGTGCCAACGGCAAGACTTCACAGCTTTCATTGAGAGACGCACTCCTTATTTTCCCTTCAAAGTCCTGGGGGAAATAGAAGACGGCAAATACTTCAGGTGCAGGCATTGCTGCAGAACAGTGTACGATGGGTTTATGAGTAAAGCTAGAGTGGCGAGGTGTGGGGATATGAACATCTCAACGGATATACACTGGAGAGAAGACAACAGGCCGACATGGAGGGAGAGAGAGAGAGTGTTAGAGAGTGAGAGAGAGAGAGAGAGAGAGAGAGATACTTTTGATGTTCCTTTTAATAAACTATTATTTCAAAATGAGGACACACAGGCCCCCCAATCGACTCGAGCCAAATGAAAGCAAGATAAAAGCAATGACACTATCTGATACAATCAGCACGATGGGGCTTGCTTTACAAATAGATCTCAAATCTCAAATAATCACACTCTCCTCACCCACAGAGCAAACTGTCCCAATGCATTTTTAAAAAGCACCGGTGTCATTACTTATGCAATAAAACATGAACCTATGCCTGACACGCTGCGACCAGCTCACACAGCCACTACATAAGTAGACCGGAGAGATAGAGAGAAAGAGTGTGAGTGAGATGTGTTTCATCTATTTATTTTGTTGCATTTCATGCCAATACACCTCATTTGAATTGAATTGAATCGACAAAGGGGGTGAGCAAGAGAGAATTGGCTAGTAGGCTGGTATATCACACGGTTGGCAGGGTATCATGTGCACAGTAATGGCCTTGGAGCGCATTACATTCTACCTAGCACAGAGCCGGTGTGGGTTTGTGTGTGTTTGGGGTTGTGATGGTATGAAATTGGAAAACAGGGGCCTGAAAAAACTAGAAATTGCAGCAGGAATATTGAATTTTGAAGGAACATTATAGTACAATCAGCCGACACAGGGTGACTGCAATCAAACATTTGCTCACCAGCTGGAAGCGACCTGTTACCTCTGCAGCACAAGAGACAGTGGAGTGTTCTCCTGCAGCTTTTGAAAGGGGCCATTGCTGCCGGAGCAGTACGCTGGGAAGTAGGATAACCTGTGTCTTGTTTTACTTCAGATTACACTATTGCCCATTTTTGAGTAATGTAGCTATAAATAGAAAGAGACCATGAGACCCAGATGGAGAGATGGAGAGAGATAGATAGAGAGAGACAGAACGACATAGAGAGACCCACAGAGTGAGGCTCTGGCATTAGACATCTATTCCACAAAACGTGGTGATTCAGTCTGTCAACGCCCACAGAGCCTGCCCATCCTCATAAAAACAATGATTCTGACTCGGCTCACCAAGAAAACAACATGACATTTAGCTCTAAACCCTGGTCTGGAACACCCACATAGACACAAAAGCATTATTGGGATAAAAAAAAAGCATACTATTGAACAGATTACAGAGAAACAGATATAACAACCCTCTATGACAGTGTGTAAAATGCAGATGCACGCTGGGAAGTCTCAGTGACATTTACACTTAAACCCTGGTATTGAGCGCATGTGCACACATACACACACACATTAGCACGCTTTCTTCACCTCACACCCACTCAAATAAAATTAAGCTGAAACATAATGAGGAAATCTGCAAAATTCATAAAGACGCAGCAAGACAATAAGGCATCTCTCGCCGCTGCCGAGAAGAAATAATCAGTTACGTGATGATCCCGTAATCACATTAGTGATAAAAATCCCATTACCTCCTGATTATACATCAGCCTCCTTGCTATCTTCTAGTATTCTGAAGAACAACCAAGGATGATAGAGAAATGACTAGGCCTATAGGCCTCAAGCTATAGGAAGCCTTACTTAACCCATACCCTCACATAACCCACACTGTACTGTCATAACAGCAGACACTGCACGTAGCCTGTAGATCATCCTTCTTTCATAGCACCCACTCAGGGACTAGAGACTGAAATAAAACTTATTTGGGTGCCTCTGTGAAACAATGACTGAAGATGTACTCACACAAAATCTAATTCCAGACAGTGGATAATACTAAATTTCACCCTTCCAGTCATCCGGCACTTTTCCATTCCTAATACCATACTCTCTTAGCTCTCTTTACTTTTTTTTTTGCTAGTGTCTCCCACACACAGCCATCACCACATGTCTCACTTCCATTCTTCTTATTTTTCCGATGGGAAATTGTCAATTATTGAAATTGTTTCTATCCTTTTTTTTTTTGCTATTATCCAACTTCACCCTCTCTAAACCTTTAGACATCTATATCCTGTAACTGCTGAAAGAAGCTCCTCTCAAAGATTTCTTTAGGAAAAAAGCACATTGGAGATGGACATCTTGTGGGCTGTGGTGTGTGTAACGCACCCAGCATCTCAGACAGGTACTGTTCGGTGGCTGAGATGACGTGAGGGTTTTTTTGGGATCCACTTTGGGGCTTCACTCCCATTTGGGGACCTGAGCAGCTTAATGTCAGATGCACCAAAATGACAAGCTGCCATATGGCATCAGAAATTCAGTGACAGACGTCTTAGAAGACTCGTTCCTGTGACTGCTTCTAGCTCCACTCCTTTGATTCAATCGCAAATTAACAGAGGGGAAAAAATAAAACTATACATCTCCAAATTAATCTAGCGGTTTAACGGACATAATAGAAGCTGGAGATGTCTTTGTAGTTTGGCTAAAATGAGGGAGGGAGAGATAAACAGGAGAAAGAAAGCCATAAAAGTTCTATTTTTTGGGAAAGTGATCACATAAGCGGAATATGAAAGGAAGAAGAATTGCCTCGTTCGGAGGAAGAGAGATTTTTTTTCCTCCACAGCATTGTGTCCCTGGGTGATTGTCTAGAATATATATATATATATATATATATATATATATATATATGTGTGTGCTCTGTGAGCAGAATATTGAACACCTCATTTTACCCAATTCACTAAGACTAGAGATTGATCCTCTATCTTGAATTCACAGAAGCAATTAAGAGTAAAAGTCTGCTAGGGACCATTACACCTAATGTACACTTTCTTTCACTGCACAGTACAATGCGTTTAGACGGTTGGAACAACTGCAACTATCCAGATCAATACTAAATGAACTCCAGATTCAAGCAGAATTTAAGCCCCTCAGACAAGCTCAATGTTGGATACAATTTAATATATTATGATGGACAATAAAGAGTATTTTATAATGACAAAGCTTTAATCTTGTCCAAAGTCCATAATCCCATGTGACAACTGTTTTTTATGATAACAAGGAGACAAAAAACATCTGACTTTGCACTCCAGATAAAGTTCTATCTTTGACAAAATAAAGAAGGCAAAGATAAGCCCGAATTAATTTTGCAAACCTTTCTTTCAGAAAATCCTCTTTATTTGAGGTGGGGGGACGTGGGGTGGGAATATGCAGAACCACCTACGCATATTCCTAAGAAGTAATCCAGAAGGCTGTTCACTGGCGTGTGTAGCACTAAGACAGCTCCACAAAGATGCATGCAAATTAAGTAAAGTCTCAAGCGGAGCAACAGGGGAAGAGGGGACCAAATAGTGACTCACTGTCAACTGCTGAGCTCACATATGGAAAGCTTAGCCTTGGAAGAATTTTTGATCTTCGAGGGACTTAACACATCACTGAAAGAACAATAAGTCACTGCTACTTCCCTTTGACCTCCCATTCCTCACCTCCTATGACAATCGTTTTTTTTTCACCTTCCTGTAAATTGTAAGACACAATGGCCCATTTAATTAAAATGACTTGGCAATACCAAGAAAAACGAGCTAAAGTGGTGGCAATAAAACGAAACAACCAACATCATAAATAAATATAACAACCTTCCTTGAGCCCCTGAAATGAACCACCTTATTATTCCTGCCTATTCCTTACTCTACTCTGTAAACACAACTGTCTGCCAGTGTGTTTGGAAGTCATGCATGCCCCACTTACGTTACAAGAAATGGAGGAGGCCACACTTTTGCAATCCGCTGCAAAAACAGGATTGCCTAGAGGGGTCATGTCTGGCTCTCTGATGCTGGCTTTGATGTGCAACAGTTTTGTAACATCAACGTTCACCTACAAGCCGAATATGGAGACAGTCTCACTTGCAGTGATATAGATAGTTAAGCATGAGAGACGCCTCGTCAGCTGGTACCACTTTATGCATTCACACACATACAGTTCAGCAAGACTTACATTGCCGAGGTTGATGAATCCGTGTTCCCTTGCAATACGGTCCGCTTCCTCCGGCCCCCCATTGATCTGGACAGCCCAAGTGTTGGTGAAGACCTCTGCAGCATCAATCCACTTCAGCTCTGCTATCAGGAGGACAATGGCTGTCCATAAGTGCAGCAGGGCCACCCTGGCATCCATGAAAAGGAGAACACTTCACAGGGCAGTCTATCCGTCCGGCTGTCACTGCTTCCCAGGCAGAGTGGGGCTGCTCTACCTTACAGCAGCAAAGTAGAACAGTGGCCTAGAGATGAGAGGACAGAGCTGGTTATAAACACAAACATGGCCTTCTAAACTGGGTCACTCTTGGGCCGGAATTACCTAGTGCACATAGCATTCAGGAAATATCCAGAACTGCAGCAAAAATAGACGGCACACTCACAGACCTTATCATGCATCAGACTTAGTTCACTGTCCACTTTCAAAACTCAAGAGGGGAAAAAAAACATCTTCAAGAGTAAATATTAAGTCAAAATAGACAAGGGTTCTGCTGGAAACAGAAATATTTTTCAATCCTCCTTTTTTTCAGACCTGAAATGGTAATGTATGATAATGATATACAGTAGGCATGTTGCTGCAATACAAGACAGCTCCAAGCAAACCACCACACTGCTAGTCGTGGCAGCTATAGACAGACCGCGGCATCAGAGAGGGAGGACATTTAAGCACTTGCCCAGACACTGCTGTTCTTTATAAAGCACAGAACATTTAAATCAAACCAACAGCTTATTAGGTATGAGAAAGTACTGTTGAACATATTTTAATTGAACAGTAAAATAACAAGCGTGATAAAAAGGACCATCATTTGAGCACATGTTCAAAAGAAAAATGAGTTTGAGGCTGGGGCAATCGGCTGGCTTTTGATTTGAAGCTCTTTGAGTCGAAGGAAAGGAGACCCGCAAGTCGCACATAAAAAGGAAAGCTTTGTGGTAAGTTAGCCGACTCTAAGTGTGGAAAAAAAACGATAAGGTGTGGGAATCAGCTAGGTATATCAGTCCATCCTAAGAAAGATGAAGAGGAGGGAGGTGATGCAGGTTTAAATGCCTGTCCAGTCCTACTGCTGATCCCACCAACGTAGCATCAAAGTGCCATTCAGTGAGTCAATCCCTGCTACACTGATGTGAAAAGAAACAGGAGCTTCTCAAAGCGCTCGTTCTAAGGCTTTTGAATTGAACACATTTAAGTCTGTTGTGCTCACTTAAGACTTTCTGCTGGATTTTTAGGGTGGCTTAAAAATTCAAAGAAATTGAATTTCCAGTATAGACCTTCTTAGCAGGTACAAAGGGAAGTAGGATGCGTGGAAACAGCTGAGCACATGGACTGATTGTTCTGCTCACTGCCACGGCGGGAAATTTTAGTCAATATTTCCTTTTAAACCTGGCAACAGCTGCAGTTAATACTTTTTTCAGTCAGCTTTAAATAATTCTGATTAGGGGCTCCAACTTCACAATGGACCCCAACCGTGACTCAAGGTCGATGTCTAACTTTAACCAATTAACTGCTACACAAGGCGGCGAGAACAGCAGTGGGATTCATAATCAGGCATCTAAAACCGAGGGCACAGTTAATCTCAGAACACTGTGCCCCATTTTGCCGCAGTTCTCAGGTTGAACAACATGTTCCCTCGAAAAGGTGTGAAACTGGGAAAGTGACCTTGAGTTATAGGGTTAGGGTTTTCACTTGTTGGTGAGTGTGTCAGAGGTGTACCCTATCAGCTGCAAAGTGTAGAAAAACTTCAATACTTACTACAATCTATTCTAACAATTCTCACATATTTGCGAGTTAATAAAAAAAAAAAAAAAAAAAAAACAACAACTCTACACAAAAAATATTTACATCACAGTCATGTTGAGACACGGTGGTCATCAATTGGCAGGAAAAAAAAAATCTTTTTATTTTTGCATTATTGCATTAAAGCTGTGACTTGATTAATTAAGAGGAACAAACTCCTTTAGTAATTTCCCATTGATAAGGGTCACCTGGCAAAGTCATTACCAAACCCAGCCCAATTGAAATTAAATTGAAAACTTTCATTGAAAAACTAATAATAAAATGCTTGTGTAATTGGAGTCATATTTACATAATAATTTGAACACAGTACAGTGGCATAAAAAAAACCTGCACCTGCTCACATATCTGCTTGCTCCTCCTGCCAGAAGGACCGCACGTCCTTCTGGCAGATGTATTCACAAAATAACTCATGGACTGGTAGGCAGATTTTCATGATCTTTGCTCAGCAGTTTTAGGTTCCAAGGAGATAAAACATTTGTATTCTTATGACCATGTGGCCTGTCCTCTACAGCTACCCTCAGGACAAATTAACTTTTTTATCCCCAAGTTTTAAGGCTATACCAAAATCATCCATGTGGTGTCCATTCTGTCACACATTTTCACATTGTGATTGTGATGAATATTGCAGGCTTTAGGGGGTACTTGGGGGCTGAAGACTTTCAGTCTTGTTAAGGGATTTTTGAAAACAATAGCAGCTTACAGTATGCCTTCTGCAAAGTAAAGCAAACTTGCAGTACAGCAGACTGTTCCACTGACTGTGCCTTAGTGTGTTTAGACTTCCCACAGGCATAAAAGGTGAGAGAAATGAACTATGTATTTTCACAGTGCATCCCAATTAGGTGGTGATTTTTTTTGCAGGCGGTAGCAGTTCACGACGTAATCAAGTCTTTTCACCCTCTGACACAACTGTACTGGCAAAATAGAAGGCATATAAAGACAACTGAAGACAACAAAAGAACAGCACATGGCAGCACAGACAGCCCAGTCATGCTGGGAAATAATTCAAAGATATGATGACATGTTATTGTCCAAGTATATCTTAACAGCCATGCTAGCTCCTGGACATACACTAGGACTAAAAACTTTTAGCCATCCTTCAGATGCTCTGATGGGACAGGGGTGGGATTTATTACTTTTATTTAAGCTGGGAAGATGTTAAAAAAAAAATGTCAGTCCTGTCAATTACTGTCTCCGTCTTGAGGATTTGATTGAAAGAATGCTAATTGCTCAGCAGTGGGCAATTTGCAGGAAATTAGGAGATTAGTATGCAGGAAAGATGTTGTTTTTACTTTCACTTCTAAAATCCACTGTCCAAAACAGGGAAACAAATCCAAACTTTTTACCAGCACAGAGGGTGCCCTTGCCCTTCATTTTACCCAAACAATTATCTACTGCTACTGGGGAGTTCCGCAAATAAACTATTCAAAGCGGGGAAGCTCGCTAAATACATCTGTGGCTTCACAGATACATTAAGGAGTGGGTGTGATTGGAGAGCAGCAGGAGAGGTGGTGGAAACATGACCAGGGGCTGTCACTCTTCCCGTGGTGCAATTCTTCTGAGCTCATTAGATGCTATGCTGGAGTCACAAAAACAGGAGCAGGGGGTCTGCTGTCACCAACAGGGCTGAGAGAAGGAGGAAAAGATGGAGGGAGAGAAGGGAGGAGAAAAGGGGGAGCCCTCCCCCACACAGCATTGCGGAAAATAACGAGCACATAATAACACAACACCCAAAACACCTTCTCTCAAAACACAGCCTGGAGAGGAGTTAACAAGAGGCTGCTTACTTTTACAATATACATCAAAGGCATGAAACTGAGATGAAACTTCAACCTGCAAACCACGGGAGAACCTAAGACTTTAGGATCTAAACTACAATGAAAATAGAAATTCAGTTGCATAACCTCTTCAAGATTAGCACCGCACTTGAGTTAAGTGGGCTAGTGCAAATGCAGGGGTGGATAAGTGACCTGTGGTATGCTAAAATAACACGACAGCTTTGAATTATTAATTCAGCACCTTCTGTTTCATGTTATTGACAGACCTCCAAATGTAGTTCAGCTTCTTGTGGGGATAAGGATGGTGAGGAATTGTTATTCCTGTTTTTCAAAAGACACTTTCTCTAGTATGGAAGAGAGAAGCAGGAGCAGCAACAACAGGTAGTTGCTATCACAACAAAATCCTCAGAGATTCTCTCTAGAAAATTCATAATGAGCAACACTCTCATCCGCCTCAGGACTAATTGTCCTGAGGTGCACTTGAGGAGTGTACTTCACCCCCAACAACTGTGTCTGAGCTTCTCAGTGGCCAACAGAACACAACTGTGAAGTACAAACCAACCACAGAGTGATTCCTGTCCTGTGACGCCCCCTCAATATTCAACTGTGCCGAGAAGAGAGGGAGATGGATCAGCAATGCATCGCCTCTGTGCATTCATTATTGTCTTGATATGATCATTTGAGCCTGTGGGCAACAGAATAGCGCAGAGCACTGCAGGATATTTTACAGCTTTGAGGAACACTAGCTTTTAAGATCTGTGATGAGCCAGAGTGCCGAAAACTGCATGAAACTCTAGCAAGCTCTGTGGGGTATTTTGATAGACGGTAAAATCAATATGGTAACAATACTGTTGTATTCATATGTTGCTGATATAGTAATTTATATGTGATCTTTTGCTGATCCTCAGGCCTTTATATGAATATGAGACAATAAAGCTATATAAACCAGGGATAAACAACATAATTTCCCTGGGGGCCACCTTTGCAAAATAACTGGAGGCGAATTATTTACAAACATCAATAATTTGGCTGCAAAAAAAAAATCTTATTGTTATTAGTTTGACTGATGTTGCAACTGCAACATAAAACACGATATTGAAGGCAATTAGGGTTATGTGTCATCATTGCATTTTCAATGAAAATGAAGATAGGTGATTTTTTTTTTTTTTTTGCAATGATCTCTTCCAAACAAAGATTTTCTTCTTCACTCTGCAGAAAATGTTGTATAGGCTGGGACAGCACCAAAATACCAAATTCAGAACATTTTTTGACTAATATTTTGCCTTTTACAAATATTGCACCTTCCTGCAATTTGGATATTGCATAAGTCCACATTGTGATTTCAGCAACATGTTGATTGATGTGCAGCCCTATGAATAATATTTATCAGATAAAAAAAATAATTAAAAGCTAGATGGATAACCCAGTTATACAGGTCAGGTGTATTCAGAGAAATTTGCAGGACCTGAGGGGATTATTCACAATCAAGGTAAAAAAAAAAAAAAAAAAAGAAAAAAAGAAAGAAAGAAAAAGAAATGTGAATCTGAATGTATGCTGCCATCCGGCATCCTATCCCAGGCCATGTTTAGCCCTCGGACTCCAAATTCAATACCACTGGTACAGTTGACAGACACATGAGAGAGAGGTTTATTAGTGGCAAATACTGGTTTATTACAGAATATTAACATATATGGCAGCTCTGACAGATATTGGCAGATTTAATAGGGATGCACCAATTTTTGGGCTAATAATGTTTTTTTTGTCGTTGTTGTTGTTAATTTATTTTTGGTATTTATTCTCCTCTTTGTGCTGGGGGAACAAAGAAACCCTCATTATAAAAAAAATAACTGAGTGCTTTCAAAGACATTCAGCATTACAATACACTGTTTTTCAATGAGGACAAATTCAATTATACAAAACCACCTATAATATAACCTTATATCAAATGAAAAAAGACAAACTGCTTCAAAAGCCTTTATAAGCTTACTACACACCTACCTTCATAATAAAAATAAATGTCAGTACTTACAAAACATTTTGTGAAACAAAACTAAAAATCATTAAATGTTAAACTAATTAACTAGGAATAATATATGAAAGAATGTATACATAATGAATACAAATTAAATAATTTCACCACCTTATGTTTTTCCCACAGCATGCAATATTCTTTTGTTTTTAATGAGCACAATGGGGCTCACCTCATGGTCTACTACTGTGAGTAAAATGCATGATTTTTTAAATTTATTTATGTAAAGATAAGCATCTCTGCCTAGTTGCAGCTCAGTCTATTTTCCCTAAATCCAAGATGTGACATGCAGAGCTGAACAGCTGTTCACTGAAAAACAAACGTGAGAGAAAACCACACGTGCACACAGAACCTGTTGCCCTCTTACACCAGGCCGGAGTCCAGCCAGTGGATTCTTCTCCACACCCGAAGCTTTAATACAGGTTTCTGCTGCCTGAGTCTGACCACAAATAACCATACATTTAACCAGCACAAAATGAATGCACCAAAGCAGCAAAAACCATTGGCAAAACAGTAAATATTGGCTGAAACAGACACAATGCCAACAGCTTGGTCGATCCCTTAGATTTGGTATTTATGTTTGCATTTAAACTATTTGCAATTATTTAATTTCAAGTTTAATGCTCATTACCACTTTGTATTTACTGTTACTGCCACATTAGATAATAAAGCTTATTGCTCAACTGGAAATATATGGCCTCATTATTCATCTTTGTCACAACTCTTTAAAATCCAAATTTAAGGGATCTTTGCCAATAAAAAAAGTCCATCAGCCAACTCTTTTAACACTCTCAAATATCCATCTTGGTGTTGGCTTCAGAAACTCAGCATTGCTCAGTTGTAGCCCAGTAAAATGATTAATGAAACACTATCCGCCCGGCCATCATTTCCTGAGCTGATTAAAATACAAACAGCCGAAACCAATAATGTCACCACATCACCAATATAATGGGACTGAGTCTGAACCATAATAATATTTTATTTTATTAGTATAAGCCAGATTTAGAGCTACCTTTTTATAAAGTGCTGGTCGTGAAAAGTTAGGGCTACGAGAACTGGGCTTGACACCAGAAAGTTGCCAATAACATATTCTTACCCAAGTGGAAAATGTGTGTGACCTGTGACTTGACCCAACAGAGAAACTGCTTTGTGAACAGCAGAAGAAGCCAATGAGTCGTACCGAATGCACAGCATACGTATTCGGTTAACTTTCACTACATGAGTATTACCATGGTGAGGCACAATAAACATAATTTGACGGAATAAAATATAGTCTTGATGTGGTTTACCAGGCAATTTCCATTGGTAATGACAAGCACACAAAGCTGTGACAGACCATATGCGGCACTCCAGCTCTATTTCAGGCTGCCCACCAGCCAAATCAACACCCACCATGTGCTCTGGGCTGCCCTCTTATAGAAAAGCAAGGCACAGGAGAGAACTGCAGCATTCGTGAAGTACCACTGACAGCCAAGCATCCTCTCCTCAGAGAGAAAATTGCTCCAAGTTAGAGTGTGATTGGAAAACCAGCGGCACTGCACTGGCATGTTGTGCTCTGTCAGGACAGGGGTACACAGCTGGAAGTGAGCTGTACGGAGATCATCAGAGACACACTTTGAAGTGAGCAGGAACGCCTTGAATGAGTACCACTAAAGCCTGATCTATCTTCGCTCCCACTGCCTACGAGCTACGGAGATGGAAAAGCCTGATAAAATGTTGTCTAGGGCGGCAGCAATGTGTCCAGGAGAAAGAATCAATTCTGTAAGTAATGTCCCACAGAGAGATCCAACCCAATTTTTAACAGCCATCTGAATCTTGGCATTGTTCCCTGTGTCAAACTTCCTCTCATCCACAACACTCTCTGCCCTAGTTTATAGATGAGTTATATTGTTGACAAGTTTGTCTTCCTATTTCTTTCTCCTCCGCTGCATTCCTGTTTTATGCTTCTTATAAAATGTGTGCTCCTAAGAGCACACAACTGAAGGATTACCAGCATTGTTAAACTGAGCGCTGGTGACGAATCGACAGAGCTGGGTAAATGGTGTTTTGGGTAAAGATTGTACGAGAACCACTCAGCCTGACTTCCTTCAGCAACGTAAACATAACGCTTGTCCAACCCCTGTTATAGCTTTGATCTCTTCACTGGTCCCAGCAACATTTAGGTCTAACAAAGACACATAAAAGATTTAACGTAAACGCGGAAGCAGCAAGGTAGTCTAAGCACAAGAAGAGAAAGCCGGGCTGTTTGCTTCAATAGGTGGTGACCTTGACTTCCTCCCTTGTTGAGTTCCCAGTGGGAGTTGCACTTGAGGTAGAAAATAACAGTGCTAACCAGAGGACAAGATGGAAAGAGTTAGATATCTTAAAGTTGGGTTCTTCCAGCGTGTTGGTTCAAACAGAGAACACTTTGATTTTCTTAAAATAGGCCCATATATCTGATGCCAGTGTGAACAGGAATAATGCGTAGTCTAAACAATCTCTGCCTTGCCTGAGAAGCTGAACTAACTGAAATGTATTACAGTAATTCCCACCATACACAGATAAAAGTACTTCCTGAGGGGTTTAGCCTATTAAGACTCCAGGGTGAATAAATAAGAGAAAAAGAAAATGTAAGAGCGTGCAAGAGAGACTGAGAGGAGGGAGGGATGCAAGAACATAAATCAGAATTAAGAGTCAAATGAGGCATGCTGCAGAAAAACTACTCAGTGTAAAACAAGAGTTAAAAAAAAACACGCCGTTGTCTTACCAACAATAAACTTCAGAGGGGTAGAGCTGCTGGCTGGTCAAGTCATGTCTCCTTCAGGAAAAAAAAAACGTCCACCTATGCTGAATTAATAAAGCCTGTTACCCACACTGGGGAAGGATTTACCTGACTGGGAAGACTGGTGAAAGCTATCGGCAGGGCTGGCAGAGACTTTATGCTAAAATAGCCTCTCCCATTGTTCCCACCCACTCTGCCACGGCTCCCCTCCCTGCTTTGATCACATCTAACTCGTGGCTTTTACAACAACTAAGATGCCAAGAAGAAAGAAGACGTCGCGCCTCATCATTCTCTTCTTCTTCTTCTCGCTCCGGGCGGAGACTCCCCTTTCTCCTGAGGCTTGACTTTCAACTTTACATCTAACCTAAGGCTGTACGTCCTCTACTTGGTCCAAAAGATGAATAACAATGCAACCTGAACACGCCCATTCTCCTCCAAAAGTGCTGAATTCAACTATCCAGTCTTGCTTATTATCCGCCACGAACTTGCGACCACCACCACCATGGTAATTTTTTGTCAGTTAACTTCAACCGTCGCACCCAGTTATTTCTTCTAACGGGTTCACTTCAGTATCACATGGCTTGTTTCGCTGGCTAAAATAACGCTTTGCTGGAATTAAATTACTCATGCAAAGAAAATACGCGATTTGAAAAAAAATGGAGAATAAGGGTCTACGTGCCAATACACTATATAACGGCTCACTACTGGATGGAGATGACAACAAACTGCCACAAACCCTTTTCTCCAGGAAATACGTCACGTTCAGAGCCGACTGGACCCAAGCGTATGCTTGATTTGTTTAGCCGAGGTCGCTGATAGGGGCGGGTAACTGATTTTATATAGCCCAAAGCAGGTATAATCCCCCTAAAGTCACGTTTATCCCTTTCTATTCGACATAGGAGCTCGCCGTCTTAAGGAGGTGAAATAAATTAATTCGTGGCATAATATGAAATTATAATTCCACGCTATATTGCGTTTAAAAGTATACTGTTGTGCAAGAAAAATGTCTTTACCGACAAAGCCTCTATTAAGGCTTTTGTAATGATAAGGCGACGCTTATTTGGTATTAAGTGTGATTGTACACGTTGATTTAAACTGCCGGCATGGATATTTTATTGTTACAAATTATTTCTGGACTACGCTTGTAAACAAAACACATGCCCTTGTTTTCCCAGAGAGCTAGCTTTGTACCGCTGTGTGTGACCGCCATCTTGTGGATATTCATTTGACTTACACACTTCAATGAAAAGCCCTTTGTACGGTAGAGGGTGCAATTACACAAAGCCTGACTCCGCACGGTTATGCCTTGTACCCGTTACAGCCTGGTATAAGTAAAACCAAGCCCGCTTTCAGCAGCTCCCCCTTTAGCACGAACCAAAGTTATCCCGGAATAAGGACAGCACGCATGTGCCAGAACCCGGATGTACATATTTTTCTACGCGTCTCTATCCCCCGTCTCGTCAAGTTATGACCCATTTGCTCTCAAAAACAACCATATATCTTAGCAGCGCCTTAAAGCGTTGTCATTCCAAACCAGTCCAATCCGGGTTAGCCAGCTGTGACACAAGTCGACTTACGTGGATGTCAAGTCTGAGTGACACCTCCATAACAATACGTTAAGGAAGAGAAGCACAGTGATTTGCGGTGAGAGAACACAACCGGGTAACTTACGTACATATATGTATTGTTTAAACAAACTATGCACATTAGGAATACATGTGAACACTTTCTGCCCCGCCGTTTCTATGTGTTTCTGAAGTTTAGACTGTAGACGTTACGTTTGGCTGCTAACGTTTCCTCACATTATCTTGTGTTGCAGAGTGCGTCCTGCAATTTAGAGGATGGATTTTCGCGGCAGGAGGCATGAGCGGGGCAGTAACTGGACCGACCCGGAGATAGTGGAGCTGCTCCAACTGTGGTCCGATGAGTCGGTCCAGATTGAATTGGAGAGCTCACTGCGGAACCAGCGTGTGTTTGACCGCATAGCCCACATCTTGCGCGAAAAGGGCATATATCGCACCGGTGACCAGTGCAGGGAAAAGATAAAAAAGATGAAGCTGGAGTACCGCCGCATTAAGGACAACCACAAACTGAGGTCTTGGAAGTTCTATGATGTGATGGACAGGGTGCTTGCGAACCGACCGGCTATTACTTACTCCTCCTTGGGTGGAGCTGTCATAGCTCAACAGGTGTTCCAGAGCCCGAGTGGGGCTGACGCTTACCTGCAAGGAGTCCCAGCAGGGGCCTTTGGTCCTGCCTCCTCTGGTGGGTTTCTGTTCGGTCAGCCTCCAAAACCTGGAGATCCACTGGATATAAAGTGTGAAGATGTTGAGGAGAGCATGTTGAACTCAGGTGTTGCCCCTCCTGAGATGTACTATGGATCTGGAGATGATCAGGAAACTGATGGGCAGTCTCTGTTGGGGCCAGAGGACTCTCTGGGCCAAGGAGAGAGCTCAACAAATGCAAGAATCTCACCTTCAGGTTGCAATCTAAATATTAATATTATCACTTTTACTGTCAATATATTGAAAAGTTATTTAAAAAAAAGTCCTTTTTGTCTTTCATATCCTCAGGTTTTAGTGACCTAAACATTGCCAGTTCTGCCTCTGCTGCCACACAGGCTGCTGGTGGTTCTGTTCCACAGGAAACACCTGAGCAGCCCATTAATAGTAAGAAGAGTTTTCATCACCCGACCTCTGCAAGACAGAAGAAGCGCTGCCTGGGAGGCAAAGCATCTTGGGGTCATGGGGGTGCTCGGTGCATGGGTCAGAGGAGCCTGGATAAAGCCTTGGTCAGCTTCCTAAACTGGCAGCAGTCGGCAGAGGAGCGTCTCCTCTCCCTGGAGGAGGCACGGCTGGACAGAGAGCTGCAGGCTGAGGAGCGCAGGGAACAGCGTGAGGAGAAGAGGGCGGAGCAGGAGCGCCAGCATGAGCTCCGCCTGTTCAGCATGCTCACAGGGGCACTGGCTGCTGTCAGACAGGGCGCTCCGCCTGTTGCAACAACACCGACTGACCCCTCCTTCTCACCCCCGGCTCATCTGTCGGCATCGCTGATGACCACAGCTGCCCCCTCTGTCTCGTCATCGTCATCTCAGCCGCCTTCAGAAGCTCCCACCGCACAGGCTGTTCAGGAAAGAATAAAGCCAACACCTCCTACATCTGTCAAGGCCTGCAAAACGTCTCTGAATGTTTTGGCAACACAGAGAGGTGCAGAGACTCCTGGCCCCAGCGTGTACCTGTCGAACCGAGGCAACAGCATCCGACAGCATCAAGGCATGCTTCAGGAGGGGTATGCCCAATATATGAGGGACAAACATCATGACACAGAGAACCCTGATGTGAGTCTGTGTCTTGCATTAATTTAAGTTACAGCTGTCAGACAAAAAATTACACCAAAAGTAATTAAAAGCCTTTTTTCTCACTTCCAGGGTATAATCAACATGGGTACCAGTGAGAACAAACTGTGCAATGATCTTCTTCATAAACGGGTAAGCACAATCAGTGCAGTCACATCCTGTTAAATCCAAATTATTCTGCCTGCATTTACAAATGAATTTAATTTGTCCTTACAGCTGACCAAGCCTGACATGCTTTATGTTGAACCATCATTGTTACAATATGGAGACTGGAGGGGGCACACATTGTAAGAGATTCAAGTGGACCTTTATTTTCAATGCAGATGAGTGGCTCATAGGAGAGTAGAGTATATTTTAGCAAGACCTCTCTGAGCATAACCCTCCAATAACCTTTCCATCTTGCTCTCTTTCAGCCTCAGAGAGGAGGTTACAAGGTTCCTGACTCACTACTGCTGTTCTCCCAACCCACTGGAAGCTGACAATGTGAGTGAAGATTACTGCCTTTAATGCTGCAATGTAACACAAGTAAAATGAGCCGACTGTGTAAGACAACTGCCACAGTAAATTGCATATACTATGTAATACTGGATATTGTATATGGAGGGAATGACGATACATTTTGCCCTGTATATTAAATTTGCAGGGAGGTTGGGGAAAGTATCTATATATATAGCAGAGTTTGGAAATGAAACAACATTATATTAGTCAACTGCGTGCAGTTCACATATCTTTATGGGATTTTCCATTCTACAGACTACAACATTTACTTTTTCTCTGTAGTGTGTCACAGGTTTATATTAAAAACATTTATATATATATATTTTTTTTCCCTTGGGGACAATAAAGTCTAAAATATCTGAAGCCTCTATATAGGTGATACTGTGCTTACCAAGACTTTAAACTCTGCATACTGTGCATTTGTAAATCTTTTATGTATAATCAGTCATGCTGAACACTAATGTAGGTAGTGGAGTGCCTCTTGAATCATGACAGACTATGTGCAACACACTTCTTAGGATCTTTTTGTATTTAAATTCTGTGAGAGTACCTTATTTACTTTTTCTACATAATGTGTCAGAGGGAATATTGAACTTTTATACACACTTTTTCCTTGGGGACAATAAAGTTTAGCACCTTTTATGCAGGCACATAGTGGGCACTGAGCTTATCAAGATTTTACACACTGCATTCTGTTAAAAAGTAACAAGTTGTGTGATGTTTAAACTACTGAGCACTATTATATACAGTACAGTAGTGTAGTGTCACATGAACCAGAACAGCAACTACTAATTCTTGCAATGTAGACTGTATAGCACATGTTATTTCTCATAATTATTTCATTTCTCACAAGTAATGACTTATTAATTAATGTTACCTTGGGTCTTCCTACTTTTCTTAGAGGAAATGATTCACATACAGAAGAAGGACTGTTTTGACACTGCTGTGTTTTTAAGTCGCAATGGACAGACATATAAGGCAACCACACATAGTCAGCCTACAACAGGTTGGACTGCATTTTTTTTTTTTTTTTTAATCTTTTTCTTGTTGATTATATGATTTAAGAAGGTTTCCTTCCCATGATAATTGATGGTTTTCTGTTTGGGTCTTCTGAACTATAATTACAAAGAGATGCAACAACATAAAAATATAAAATTTCTAGTAAAAGAAACAAAATGACCTTAAAGACCCAAATAAGTACAAAAAGACTAAACCGAGTCAAGTGCTACAAAACAACTGCAAGGAGACTCAAAGTGAACACAGAAAGATCCATAATGACTACTGCCAAATTAACAGCAGAAGGCAACCAAACGTATGTGTTTGTCCAGGGTCCCAGTGTCTTAAATCCAGCCAGGCCCATGATCAATACGGCTGTCCACCAATTTCTGTAATCACAGCCAAATAAGTCTTTTTTTAATGTTTCATACAGCTGCTGCAGAACTCCAGTTATTAATTCTAAAAAAAAATACAGGCCGCAGTTATTAAATTAATTTACCTGATTAACTCAGTAATGCTTACAAAGATGTTAAATGTTGCAACTGAACTAGAAGTGTTTTTTTTTGCAGATGTAATAAAAGGCTTTTTTAGTATGTAGATGAATTTGTAGCATATTTATCAGGCCTCCCCCTGTGCCTTAATTGGGTCTTTCATAACCCGGTGCGTGTGTGTGTTTATCCAGGTTGTGGTGATGAATGGCTGTGCTTCCCTCTTCTCGTGTATTTCTGCAGTCATTTGTGACCCTAAAGGTTGGCAAGAACGCTCTGACACACCCACACACATCCATTTCTACACGATATGAATATAAATACTCGCACAATAAGTTGGGTCTTTTTTTTTGGTTTATTAATATGGTCAGTGCGTAAAATATATTAGAATGGGAAATTTGTAGCATAATCATTTAAACATAACACTTTTTCATCCTTTTATTTATTTAGGCAGCTACATAAATTGCTTATTTTTAGTGCCAATGCAAAGCAAAACCTAATTTTAGGCAATCTAATATACTTGCTTGCTCAATAACTGCCTATAAAGCAGCCTATATTTTTCCATTTATTCCCAACTTGGACCAATTCGATGTTAAACCATTCATTCACAACTACATTTGCAGGGATATTTACACCGTTTGTACTAATTTGTGAATTTGCTGCTTAATTAGCAATGGAAATTCCCACTAATAACGAAAATAGTAGTAATTATGTGCTGTTTATCTGTTTGTATTTCATGTGATCATCGTGTGTTTTCCTGATCTAGAGGCTATTCTCATTCCTACTCCATTCTATGGCGCTATCACAGAGGATCTGAATTTATACAGCGATGTGCAACTCTTCCATGTTCCTCTCGATGATGAGGTAGGAAATTAGATCCTGGTTTTCATCATGTGGTCTCACACATTAAGGTGTATCGTCTCATGTGAATGTTTCTGTCTTGTTATCTTCATTCTCAGGCTGATGGCAAAGACAGTCGGCCGTTCCATCTTACCGTCAGCAAACTGGAAGAGGGTCTAAAAAGGGCCAAAAAAGAGGTAATTCATCAATCCATTTTTACTAAAGCACTTTTTTCCTTAATGAATATTTAAAGAAAGACAGAACCAATCCAAGAAGGCTCAGCTACAGTTCTTAGTTCAGATTAACAGAGTGGATGCTCTGCTTTTCTCAGGGATTCGGTTTTCAGCTTCATTTCTAAAGAGTGTGAAAACACATTTCTAGTTATGTAGAAACTCTCCGTCTCTTTCAGGGTGTGACCATCCGAGGTGTTATTCTGATAAACCCCCACAACCCTCTGGCTGAGATCTATACCCCAGAAGAGATGATTGCCTTCTTGGAGTTTGCCAAAAGGTATGTTTTCCAAACTGTTATCTCACACTGTGGCCTAACACTGTTATCCTCCCAACAGTCCTGTGGTTCCTTCAAGCACATTGCCAATGCGCTGCATACAGTTCCTAGTGTGAATTCTTTGATTTTATGGCCCAGGAGCTCTGTCCCGTGTGTAGAATATCAAGCACTCTTGATGGAGTTTTATCACCTCTCTTAACCATCAGCATATTGTCAAGTGCAGCCATGTGCCAAGGAGTCTCCTGCACCATCTATTGTTTTCTTAATGATCTTGCCAGAGTAATTCCCTCCACAGTCGCTTGCAGGCACTGAGCTGTTGTAACTATAAACCACAATGCTTTTACACTGACGTAGGACGTTGGAGGGACCATTTTACATTTATGTTGCATTTTCTTTGTCATAAACAATCATTAACAAGATAAAACCAGGGTTTATTAATGTCACACTGTACATATTTATCTTTTCTCTCCACTGTTCCCTGTTCTAGAAATGAGCTGCACACTATCGTTGATGAACTGTACATGCTGACAGTCTTTGATGAATCTGCCGCCTTTCACAGTGTCCTCAGTATAGACAGGTACTGCATGAACTTAACCTCAGCATGATTACTCTATTAGGCCCTTAATCAAAACAACCGTGCCTGGAGACAGCCTCTTAACAGCTAACGATATACTCTTCTTTCAGTCTGCCTGACCCACAGAGGACACATGTAATGTGGGGGTTGAGCAAGGTACGTACTGAGCTGCGCTGAATGAGTGTGAGACTGTGTTTATATCACTTCTGGCACAACTGTGAAACCTCAGCTTTTCTTCACTGGGTGTTTGCTTTTACTCTCCTTTGTAATTGACTCCCTCTTGTTGTTTCTAGGACTTTGCAATGTCAGGAATCAGAATAGGTACTCTGTACACTGAGAACAGAGATCTCGTGGAGGCTGTGGCCCAGCTGGCATCTTTCCACGGTATCCCAGGAACCACTCAGCATCAGGTAGCACAGCTGCTCCAGGACAGAGGTATGGATCCAAGTTAAAACAAACAACAAGGAAATAAATGTATTTAAACTCGTATATGTGACCATTATACAGTACAAGTCAAAAGAATGACACAACTTCTCATTTAATGTTTATTTTATTTTATTTTCTATTTTTAACAGTGTAAATTAATATTAAAGACATCAACACTAGGATGGAACACATATGGCAATATATTCAGTAACCAAAGAAGTGTAATACAAACCAAAATATGTTATACATGATATTTTAGATTCTTCAAAGTAGCCACCTTTTTTTTTATTTTCTCACTCATTGATAAGGCGTACCTGTAAACTGAAAACCTGAACACCTCATGAATAGAGAATAACAGAGGTCTGCAAAGCTCTCTTCAAAACAAAAGGTGGCTTCATCGAAGAATCTAAAATATGAAACATATTCTTTACTTATCACTTTTCTATTTTTTTTTTTACAACATACGTGAATGTATGTAGGGTTATGTATTGCAGGAGGAAAAGCTTTCGACAGATATGTATGTGTACCTAGGTGTAAGTAAATGTGTGTATGGATTTATGCATGAATATAGGATATATGCGTGCTTATGTGTATGTTGCATCCATCTGTATGATTTAAGGGCTACTACTATATGATTTGCTATGTACTATAAGCAGTGCACATACTCAACCTTTATTTTTGAAGGTTCCTGATAGTATAAAGTGAAAGTATGATTTGAAAATGTGATTAAAATGCAGGTTTTAGGTAAGAGTATTGAAATGCTCATTCCAATGTACACACCCTGTATTGAGAAACCGTGCTTTTAAAAGTCATAATGTGGCAACTACACTTTAAAACTGGAGAATGCAGTGTTGCAGTGATTTTTCAGCTGCAGTGGCAGTGCAGAGATGCCAAGAATGTAGGTATTCTAGACACAGAAACAGTGATGAACCAGAGCAGGCTGTTGAGACAGGTGCTAAAATGGAGCTTTTCCGAGACAGTATGAGAAAATGTACATTCCAGTAGAAGTATTAGCCTGATAATAAGCATTATATGTTTCCTGTAAATGCCTGCCTCCCTGCACTTTGCTTGATATACACACTGTTTTGTTTCTGTGAAACAATTTTCCCCTGAGATATTATCCTCACATCAACCCCCTTTTGGTAAAGACTAGCCATAATTTACACTTAATACAATCAGCTTTCCTTGTACATAACAAGCTGTTTGTTCGGTTGAGTTTAAATTCATAGATTCAAATTATTTTGGATGGAAGCTTTTCAGCAATTCAAACATGTGCTTTGTAGTGCTTTCCTGGCATCTGAGAGATATTGTTTCCTTTTCGGGCTGACTCTGATATGACAGGAGCACAGCATGAGGTTCTGCTGCACAAAGACTTGAAATGTTTAATCTACATAGCTATTGTCACTCCACACTCTTGTGTTCTAGAGTGGATCAACGAGGAATTTCTGCCTGGGAACAGGTGCAGACTGAAAGCCGCTCACAGTTACGTGACTGCAGAGCTGCAGAGTATGGGCATCCCCTACCTAGACAGACGTGCTACACTGTACCTCTGGGCTGACCTCAGAAAGGTAATCGGATCAAGATCACACCACTATGTCAGGGCTGAAATCTTACTCTCACTATGTCTTAAAAAATTAAATGCTTCTGTTCCCATGTGACCTTTGTTTCCCCATTTTTCTAGTACCTCCGAGAGTCGTCGTTTGAGGAGGAGTTGTCTCTGTGGAGGACTTTCCTCAGACACAAGGTGGTGCTGAGCTGTGGCCAGGCCTTCTCCTGCTCCTCCCCCGGCTGGTTCCGCATTGTCTTCGCAGTCCCACAGCACCACCTTCAGCTCGGTCAGTCTGTCGTATAATGTGCCCATTCCATTGTACAACTACTCTCCTTTTTTCTGTTTTTTCATGTTTAACATAAACACTGTGTTTTGCTTTTCCTCTAATACCAATGTTGTGCCCTAAACTAGACATTGATTAGATCATATCTATTATTTTCTTTATTCAGTGAGTGGTTTGTGCAATTTCAGTTTATCTCTCTGCTTTGTATCTTAAACTAGGTATTGATTGGATAATAGTTACTGACTTGTTTTGTGTTATTTCAGGCCTGAAGCGAATTAGGGAAGCCTTGAAGGAAATTGAAGAAAAAAGCTCCAGCCCTGATTCACACTCAATCAAAGAAGCCAGTGAGGAGAGCACAAAATCAGAGAAAGAGGACAGCGCAGATTCAGACAATGCTGCGGTTGTCAACTCAACATCATCACCCCAGAGCAAGTCATCCGACCAGCCGAAGGAGAAGGACAGCCCTGTTCCTGACACGGGCTCGCTGGCCGCTGAGGAGTTTGTGTTGCTGGACTGCCAAGCATCGAAGCCCGCAGACAGCCTGGACTCTCTGATTGGCACGCTCAGGCAGCAGATCCACTCCTCTGATTGGCTGGAGAAAAACACTCCAGAGCTGTCTGCCGGGGAGGACCCAGAGATTCTCGATGTATTCAAGGCCCTGCTGCAAAGAGCCAGAAAGTAAGCTTAGGATAAACAGACACAAATTAGAGCTGCCAAATTTCAAGAGGCAGCACTTCAGCATCCTTCTTAGTGGCTGCGCTTACGGTGAAAAGCTCGAAACAAACACCTGACACAAGGTCAAGTCTGATGGCTTTTCTTGAGTTAAGAGGAAACATTAACTAAGCGCAGGCAGGAGGAAAAGTAAAGCAGTCAAGGCCAGGGTGCAAAGACAGGACAGATTATTTTTCTATCTGCACCTCAGGGCCTAATTTTTAACCTGCTAAGGGAGAAATCCTTTTGTTTGTAATTATGTTATCACGACTGATTTTTTATTGATTCTTAAGTGAATGCCAAATGTAAATGAACAAATCAGTATGTTCTATTCTAAATCATTTAAATTGTAATCTGATTTGTGCATCTTTATTATTTGCTCATATGCACTTTATTTTATCAGAATGTATTGTAATTTCTATGAAGTTAATGATCTGTGAATAAAGGAATTCATTAATTCTTAATTTGACTCTCATCTTTAATTTAGAGTTCCTCTGAATTTGCCAAGGATAAATAAAATGTTCATGTTGTTATTTAAAGATATATTTATTTAGTGATATTTCAGTGTGACATTTCTCAAACATTCTCTTTGGGTGGGCTGAGGGCACCATTCCATTGCAGAAAAGGCAAGCGAGGGTGGTGGTATGACGAAGAGGAGAGGTATCTGAGGTTGAATGAACCATCCACCACATGACACTGTGCCCCGCTGTGAAAAACCGAGAGTGGGATTTCCTTATGACCTGTTCACACCCCCTACACACTTTCTGCATTTGGCATAAACAAATGTCTTAGTGTTATTCTGCTCTTACCAGGGGATTTTAGTCTTACATCAACTTCCTTTTTATGTTAAGTTATTCCTTATTTCATGATAAAAAGTACACAAACTTTTGCTTCCTCAAATACTGAATGGCCACTGCTGCTGCTTTCACTTTCTCTACAGTGTGAGGCGGGGGGCAACAGTGGAGAATTCACGGGGAAATTTAGCCACAGGCTGGGGGAGTTTCCATTACAGCAGAGGTGGAGTAACACTGAAAGGGTTGCTCTGCGAGTGAGGGCTTGTGGTCCTGAGCAGTACAAGGAAGGTGTTGACAGTGTTTATACAGTAGTATTTGTACAGCAGCAGATCCTGGAGTATACACTTTGCTGTACCTGTAGATAAACTGTCCCAGCAGCTTTCTTCTTCACACCTTTCTGTTCTCGACAGCACCAAAGGTAAGACAGTATCAGTAAGCTGATTCGTGTGAACAGATGACAAGTTTAGTTTTCAGACACATTTTTGTTCTCTTACTCAATTTTAACCCACTCTAATTGAACATCTGTTTCATCCTGTCTCTTCTGGTTTCCCTGTCTCTCTCTCTCAGTGGTTTAGAAATATGAAGCTGCCGGAGCTGGGGGACTCCATCAGTCGCTTCAGGTTTTCTCAGTCCTGTGTGGGGCTGGCAGGCTGCCTGTGTGTGTGTTATGCCGTGTGGACACCGTTCTGGCTGAAGGACCGGGGACTCTGGACAGAGTGGAATAACACTCAAAGTGATCAGACAAATAAATACGGCTCTATCTTCAACGGTGAGCAACAAGCAGTTATTAAATCTTTGACTTCATCTGAAGCTGTCACTCAAAGGGAGGTTAAAGGTTTCACTGATACATTATAACAAATGTATGAGTGAGGGCTGGATATTTCATTCCCATGTCTTTGCTGTGCTGTGTTGATAAGGTAGCTAAAGATTAGCCTCAGGGAGACTTTTTTTTTACTCCAGAGGGGATCAACATCAGGTGGAGCTTTTGGAAAAACACTGGGTAGCAGAGGAGCTTCTCAGCAGTAGTAAACACGTTAGAGCTTGCTCCTGTACCAGATCGTGCATTCTTTTCATGAGTTTTCACACTTGGCTGGAGGCAAATGAGCAGAAATCTGTGTTGCTTGTCATTATTAACAAAAAAAAAAAGGTGTCTCCTGTCATTAAGCTGTATTACACTGACATTGTTGCTACACACTTTCAGAATGAACACAGAGTTGTGTAACTAAGTGGCCTTGCATGTACGCACAGGTAATGGGCGAGCTAATCCACATCCAAAGCAGGTTAAAGACAGTCGTTGTCCATGCAAATCTTTCAACTTGAAAAACAGTGCATGACAGCAATTTTGATCATATTGTTT
>JAOWBC010000049.1:17092783-17104677 GCA_028566105.1 Hypoplectrus providencianus | reverse complement strand
TGTGATAAATCAAACTAAGCTCTCTCCTCTCTCCTCTCCTCTCCTCTCCTCTCCTCTCCTCTCCTCTCCTCTCCTCTTCTCTCCTCTTCAGGGTCTGAGGACTAACTTGCATTATGGCGGACGAGAGCCTGGAGACAGATGGCCCCAGATCCTCCATGCCGGCTGAGCTCCACTATCCCCACTCTGAGTATTCTCAGTGGAAGTTTAAACTGTTTAGGGTGAAGTCCATGGAGAAGGCCCCTCTGCCCAGCGAGACACAGCCGGAGAAAGCAGCTTTGTTAGGGATCACACCTCCTGAAGCTCCAAATACAGACTCTGATAATAGCATTGGTCTAGGGAGTGTTATGAGGCTATGCCTAGGGGGAAAAAGCAAGGAAAATGTGGAGGGCCCTGGCCGGAGGGTAGATATAAAGCTACAGGAAATGGACACCCACATGGACCATCTCAGGTGAGAAAATGTCAAAATTCTAAATAGTTTCTTCTAATTATTAATTATGTTTCATCCTAATGTTGCTTTTCCTTTATACAGGGGCTTGTGTCGTCTCTGTGGAGTCACCGTGAGAAAAGTCAAAGGCCCGGTGCATGAAGTTCAAGGAGATCTGGATGAGATAAGCAAATGTGCCCTTCGTAAAATGGGCTGTAAGTTTAGAAGCTGGCCAGAGATCATCGTCAAAGTCTTCAAAGTGGATGTGACAGATGACACAGAATCCATCCACCCTCTGTCCTTCTGCCATCGCTGCTGGGTTGTGGCCATACGAGGAGGGGGCTTCTGCAGCTTCACCAGAACTAATGTCCCAGAGTGGAAACCCCACTCCTCCCACTGCCACCTCTGCTACCCCAAGAAACCCTCATTCCAGCGCACAGGGAGGAAGAGGCGCAAAGCTGTCCGTCGAGCCCAGGGCCTGGCAAAAAGAACCAGGTGGGAGCACGGTGAGAGCATTGCCGTCGGTGAGAGGAGGGCTCTGAGGCCATTCGGAGAGCATCATCAGGGCCCTGTGCTCAGGCCATGGAGGAAACAGAGCATCCAGAGAGACCAGTGGGTAAGGAACATCACCCACTGCCAGAAAGACCACCTGACTGCCAAGCTGGTCTCAGAGAAGCTCCCTGTAGACTTCCTCTATTCTTTCACCTGCCTGGTGTGTGACCACCTGCTCTCTGATCCAGTCCAGGCCCCCTGTGGGCACCTCTTCTGCCGCAGCTGCATTATAAAATACAACCATGTTCTGGGACCTCACTGCCCAGTCTGCAACTCGTCCTGTGCCCCAGATGACCTCGCCCCGCCTGCCAAAACCTTCCTATCAGCCCTGCATTCGCTGCCTCTGCTCTGCCCCGGGAGTGGCTGTGGCAAGCAGGTAAGGCTAGACTCATTTAAAGCTCATTGTCTGGGCCATGAGCTGGATGAGCAGGACACAAAGCAGCAGTCGTCAGAACCTGACAGCTACCTGCTAACCAATAAAGGTGGGAGACCCCGGCAGCACCTGCTATCGCTAACACGTCGTGCCCAGAAGCACCGGCTGAGGGATTTGAAGACCCAGGTGAAGGTGTTTGCAGACAAAGAGGAAGGTGGGGACCTGAAGTCTGTGTGCCAGACTCTGTTTCTGCTCGCACTGAGGTCTGGGAATGAACACCGGCAGGCAGATGAGCTAGAGGCCATGATGCAAGGTAAGAAGCTATTATAAGGCTTTTGTTTAATCAATATCAAACCCTCCGTAGCAAAGAAAAAGGGACACAAACAAATGAAAATGATTATTGTAGTGTTTGCTCATTAATATTTCCATACAGCTCTGTGGAATACAGTCATCTCATAAATAAGAATGAGTTGAAAAGTTCACTATTGAGAAGAAAGTTTTTTGTGATTTGATTGAAAATCATTTCATTATTGTCCATCTCTGTTTATTGAACCACCGCTGCTGCACGCCCAACCCCTCCCTGCTTCTCACCCACACTCACTCTCTGTCTGCCTGTCTGTCAGTCTCTCAGTCTCACACTCCCTTTAATGCACAATAACAACTCTTGTGAAGGGGCTGTTAGAATCAAAACAACATCAGCAGCTCTTGTATCTGCAAATTACACAGACAGCACCATCCTCCTCTCTGGGGAAAAGAAGCCAGCTGGTGTCTGTTTTCATCTGCAGCCAATACATCACTTTTGCCAGCTCCACTGATTCACCCTCTGTCCCCTTATAACATTTGGAAATTAGGAAATATTGGATTTTGTAATCATGGGCTTGTGGGCTTTTGACAATGATACATTCACATTTGGGTGTTAAATTTGCGATTTTCTCTGTCTCATAGTATAAATGACTCCAAATGCAGGGTATCAAATGAGGAAATGTTAGATACTGCAGTTCCTTTCAAGCACTAGAAATGGGCTTCCACACTTTGGTGTTAAATAATTCTCTTCATGTCTAAATCCTTTCCTCTCGCCTTCCTTTTTTTTTTTTTTTTTTGTTATTTTGCCGCTTTCTGTCTCTCTCTGAAACTTTCCTTTTTTCTCTCTCTCTCCACAGGCAGAGGCTTTGGGTTGCATCCTGCTGTGTGCTTGGCCATTCGGGTCAACACTTTCCTGAGCTGCAGCCAGTATCACAAGATGTACCGGACTGTCAAAGCCACCAGCGGCCGCCAGATCTTTCAGCCCCTCCACACCCTGCGAGCTGCAGAGAAGGAGCTTCTGCCTGGCTTTCACCAGTTTGAATGGCAGCCAGCTCTCAAGAATGTGTCAGCATCTTGCAGTGTTGGCATTATTAATGGGCTCTCTGGATGGGCTTCCTCTGTGGATGACGTTCCAGCTGACACCATCACCCGGCGGTTTCGCTATGATGTGGCACTGGTGTCAGCATTAAAGGATCTGGAGGAGGACATCATGGAGGGGCTGAGGGAGAGCGGGATGGAAGACAGTGCTTGCACCTCAGGCTTCAGTGTTCTGATCAAGGAGTCCTGTGACGGTATGGGCGATGTCAGCGAGAAGCACGGCGGAGGACCAGCTGTTCCCGAGAAAGCTGTACGTTTCTCTTTCACTGTTATGTCTGTCTCCGTCCTGCCGGATGAAGAGGAGAAAGAGGTTACTGTCTACACTGAGCCCAAGCCGAACTCAGAGCTGTCCTGTAAGCCCCTTTGCCTGATGTTTGTGGATGAGTCAGACCATGAGACACTCACAGCCGTCCTGGGGCCTATCGTTGCAGAGCGGGATGCTATGAAAGAGAGCAGGCTCATCCTCTCCGTGGGCGGACTCCCTCGGTCCTTCCGCTTCCACTTCAGAGGTACAGGATACGATGAGAAGATGGTGCGTGAGATGGAAGGCCTGGAGGCCTCGGGGTCCACCTATGTCTGCACTCTTTGTGACTCCACTCGAGCTGAGGCTTCTCAAAACATGGTGCTGCATTCAGTCACTCGCAGTCATGAGGAGAACCTAGATCGCTACGAAATATGGAGAACCAACCCCTTTTCTGAGTCTGTGGATGAGCTGCGAGACAGAGTCAAAGGGATCTCAGCCAAGCCCTTTCTGGAGACCCACCCCACGCTGGATGCATTACACTGTGACATTGGCAACGCAATCGAGTTCTATAAAATCTTCCAGGACGAAATCGGTGAGGTGTACAAAAAGGTCCACCCCAGCCGGGAGGAACGGCGCAGCTGGAGGGCAGCCCTAGATAAACAGCTGAGGAAGAAGATGAAGCTGAAACCGGTGATGAGAATGAATGGGAACTATGCCCGTAGGCTAATGACCCAGGAGACTGTGGAGGTGGTGTGTGAGCTGGTACCCTCAGAGGACAGACGGGAGGCCCTGAGGGAGCTCATGAGGATCTACCTCCAGATGAAGCCCGTGTGGCGTGCCACCTGCCCCGCCAAGGAGTGCCCAGACCAGCTGTGCCGCTACAGCTTTAACTCCCAGCGCTTCGCCGACCTCCTCGCCTCTACCTTCAAATACAGGTACAATGGAAAGATAACAAATTACCTGCATAAGACCCTGGCTCATGTGCCTGAGATCATTGAGAAAGATGGATCCATAGGAGCCTGGGCCAGCGAGGGGAACGAGTCTGCAAACAAGCTGTTCAGGCGTTTCCGGAAGATGAATGCACGTCAGTCAAAAGTCTTTGAGCTGGAGGACGTGCTGAAGCACCACTGGCTCTACACTTCTAAGTACCTGCAGAAATTTATGGAAGCTCACAAAGACTCTGCCAAAGTCCTGCAAGCTACCATTGACCCAGTGGAGAGCCAGGATAATGAGGACATGTCTCTGGAAGATTTTGACTTTTAGTTTACTTTCAATGTGATCCAACACTCATTGATTTCAAAATAGCTAAATAATATTTTAGTTGTGTCCGTGAGCCTGATGGACATTGGTTTCAATGTACTTTCTTAGTCCATTCATTGATATTTAGAATGACAAGGGAATGCAGCTTATTGATTTAAAGCCAAGGATTTTTGCAATTTGTAGAGTTTTGAAAACACAATGTTAAAAAAGAAAAAAAAAAACAGACTTATTTCAAATTTTTTATGGAAGGTAATTCTGCAGTCATTCTTATTCTAACACCACATTTTAAGTGTTTTTTTTTTATTGTTTAAGATAAAGATGGGACAGCAGAGGGATACAGAAGTAACACCCAGGTTTCTTTTCTCTTGCTCTTAGCAGGAAAGTTCTTTTTTTATCTTCAGCGTCTGTGAAATATGGCACAGTTTATTGTATTGCGAGGATGTGACACATTTATGAATTTATATAGAGAGGATATTTATGGAAACAGATGAAAGTGCTGTAAGTCATGGAGGGAAATTGTGTTAAAAAGACCACATTTGTGGCCGCTGTATTAATATATCATTTGAGCTGGAACAAAATGCAATCACAGAGACCCAAATGTTCTTTGTTTCATGAGTGCCCTCTGAAAAAGATTACTTTAGTGCTTTATCGTGGGATCCCTGAGGGGCAGAAGAGATGCCAGGTCACTTTGAACCAATTTTTATCTCTTTTAGTTTTTGCACAGTGGAGGATAGATGATACTTATTCGAATTCTTCACATAAAATAAAGCATATACTGACCTTTTTGTTGATATCATAAAAATACAGTATGGTCCATTACGAAGCCTAATACCCCATGGACTCTCCAGCAGGCAGGGATTTTTCTTAACTTCTGTATATAACCTGGCTCTTTTTCTCTGCTGATATTTCTTCATTGCTACGGTTGACAGAGGAGAAGGATGAGCGTGAGCTAGAAAGACCCGATGTAAACTGATTTGTTGGCAACTTTATTTGTTTGATTGATTGATTATATTATCTTTTTTTCTGCCCTCACTATTTTGAATTGTGACAGGCAATTTTGTGTTTGGATTTGATTGAATGTTTGATTTTGTTTTACTGTCATGAGTTTAACCATGTGACAGCTGTGAAATATTCACATTTCATTCCCCAGTTGTCACTTTCCTACAATACCATTTTGAGGGTGCCTCATATTTGTTTTTTTTGCCATAATGAATTGCATTCCCGAAGTAATGGATGATGGATGATTCATAGAATTTCACTTGTTCACTTTTCACAGTGTATATCCTCATTTTTTTGTTTCAGTGCTACACTAAATGTCAGGCAACATGTTTACTGGGGTTGTTGAAGACTTTGATTGGTGATTTATTTTTGCATACCAGTACTGTATCACACTGAGATTCCACTACTTCTTACATTTTGTGCAGTATTCACACATTTCTGCTGTACTTTCACAGTAGCAGACAACTTATGGTTCTTTTGATGAATTACCTTGATGGGGGAAGGAGTTTGTACTATTTTGTCCTTGTTTTCTCCAAAGAACAAATAAAGGGAAACTTTTACCCAATCAACCGGTTTGTTTTTTATTATTATTGGGTTTTGAAGAATTCACAATTTTGGCATGTTTATTTCTGGAAGACAGGACTCATAACTGCTTATTTTCACTGCATACGAAATACAAAAGGGTACAAAACAACAATTAACTGTTGTACAGCGAGTGAAAAAGCAAACTAGAAACTTTGCATGGAGAGATGCTGAAATACTAGGGTAAGAAAATTGAAGAAAAATATAGTTTCTAAATTTTAAATTTAGTTTCTTCTTTGTAACCTTTGTTTTTCTTTTTTTTTTTCCGCACTTGTATATTTGCATCTTTGTTTTTCAAAATATCTTTTTATGATACATATCTGTAAACTTAAAACAACATATCTATATGCTTCAGGTTATTACACAAGGGTTTGTTGTTTATAGTGCGAGTGATGAATCATTATCCCATAATCCCTTCAAGCATGGCTAACATGATATATTTTTCTTTTTTTTGATAATAGTTCTTCACAATATTTTCTGATTGATGGGTTGCGATCTAGAAACACTGCAGATCAAAATTTCCTGTCACGTAAAAAGTTTGAGAAAACACAACAAAAAACAGGCGTGAAAACTGAACCTGAGGTTGTTTATTGTTTATTTCATTCAGTAAAGATCAGCATATTGAGCATTTTTTATTCAGTAATCATTTTAATTGTAGACAGAATGGAAACAAGAATTCGGCTCCATCTGGTCATGGGAGGAAGTGTTGGGAAGAAAAACCTGTAACATTTAACGGAATACCAAATAACAGTAAACTGTTACACAGCTGGTGAAAACACATCTAAAAAAACATTATTGACAGATTGGCTAAAAATATTCTGTATTTTCTTTTGTAAAACAATGCATTTGTGATCAAATATACAGCTATTGGACAGGAAATATCATGGTGCAATGTCTTTTTTTCCTAAAATGATCCATATTGAGAACAGATCAGGATACATCATTCCTAACAGGGACCCTCCTAAACTGCATTCAGTCAAAAAGCCTTCTGAAGAAGCTTTTCTTGGCAGGGGCCATCCTGATTGTTGGGGGAGTCTTCCTGTCCTTAACTTTCATGGGTGTGCGCTTCAGAGGCAGCACCTGCCGCGGCGGGGTCATCTCCTGGTAGGGCAGGCCTCCGTGGTCCAGGCAGAAGTACCTTTTACTGCCCTGGGAGAATTTGAGCAACAAGGTCTCAGACAGCTCCATGCACTGGGCATGGACCCAGTGCCCCCCCTCCCCTCTGGAGCAGAAGATCATGGCGGGCCGGTGGAGCTCAGTGGAGTAGAATGGCTCCCACGTATTGGGGTCAACCTGGCAGCCGAGGCAGCATTTAATCCAGTAGCCTGTTTGGGACTCATCCTCCTCATCCTCCTCATTATAGTTATCCCCCTCTCCATCACTGCTGTCCTCCAGCTCGTGAGGCTCACGGCCGAAGTAGAGCTCTTCGGAGTCTTCCAGAGGAGGGGAGTCGTCGTAATCTGTGGACTCCTGGCTGCAGCCCTGAGTCCCTTCTTCCTCTGTGGCTTCCTGGAAGTTCACCTCGTAGAAGTAATGCATATCTGCCTGGGCTGGCCTTCCCTCTGTAGGCACAGCCAGCAGCAGGCTTCCCTCCCCAGCACTGCCACCAAACCAAGTGCGGCTTTGGATGATATCTTGGGACCACTTAGGTGATTCTAGAGGCTCAAAGTGGATCCCTTTGTCGTTGAGAATCACAGTGCTGCACTCCATCCTCTTCTGAGAGTCTGACTGATACCCGCCTAAGATGATGTATCTGTGAGTGGGGCCTGTGCGGGTGATTATGGCGCTAGAGATGGATATGCCGGTTTCGAGAGTCTCACAGGAGAGCGCCGGGCTGCCCTGCAGAAGCTCAACACGCAGACGGAAGAGTCGAGGGGGGCGGGAGTCAGAGGCGAGCGAGTGACCCCCGAGGAAGTAGACGCAGTCCTGCCTGGCGAGGGCGACATGGAAAGACAGTCCATCACTGAGCTCAGGTAACGTGTGAGCCGAGGAGCAACCGAACTCCATGTCCAACAGGAAGACCTTAGGAGGACAGTCCACGACGCTGTTCCAGCTCTCTGTGGTCCGCTCACCTGCAGGCATGTAGGATCGACCCCCAAACAGCACACACGCCGTCTTCCCGCGGCTCTGCACCATGCTCAGCGTGTGGCCGTACCTGGCCCCTGGCACTTCTCCCACTAATTCTTTCTCTTTGCAGCACAGGGTCAGCTTACGATTGCAGCCACGGCTATCCATGGTCAGCAGGTAGAGGCTGGATGAAATCTCGTTATTTGGGGTGCGGCCGCCGTGGATGAGATAACTCTCTGGGAACCCGTCGTAGGGGTCAAGACGGCACACAGCCGGGCAGCGTAACGGAGCAGGATAACATGAGTCGCTGGAGAAAGAGATGGGCCTCAACTTCATCTCCCCATGTTTAAACCGGACCCCAAACACCCCAGTAGGACATGAGCGCTTGGGCCAACCTTTCTGGCCAAACAGGATAAGTTCCCCATCCAGCTGCAGCAGAGAGAAGCCGGGCTGTAACAGGCCTGCACAGTTCACTGGAGTTAATGGTTGCAGGGTCATTTTCCGGCAGCTGCCTGCGTCAAAACATCACACAAACAAAGAAACACAATAATATGTCAGTCAGCTGTTGTTTGTTTTCATGCAGGGGGTTTAAATTTTACTTCCTTTTTATTACAGTAACACCTGGGGCAGCACAATCTATACAATCTACAAACACAAAAACATAGAAACATCATCTTCCAGTTATTCAACCAAGACACACCCTTCTGCAAACATATTGTAATGTATAGTAAAATAATAGCAGATATTGTGGCTCTGATGAGATGTCCAATCCCTAAAATCATAATCTACAGACATAAGAAAATGTCTAGAGATTGTAAAAATAATAATATGAATGAATGCATACACATGAATTATTAAAAAACACACACAACTACAAAACATTGAATACAATTCTTGATGAAAATTAGAATAAAAATGAAAAAAATAGAATTCCTTCCAAAATCATGAATAATTAAAAAATTGTAATATCAGTCAAATAATTTTGATTATTTATATTTTTGAAAATTAATTAGGCTAATTTGGACATTAATGACATGGTACAACACAGGAATGGTCATCTCAATAAAACTTGGAAATTACTTATATTACTAACTAACAGAAACTGTTACAACCTCTTATTTTAGTTTTCATATTTAAAACACAATTATATCGGGATCAGTATAATTTAAACCGGACCTCCTAGGGGATGTGACTTTTCAGGGACGGACTTCACAAATACTGGGACACGCCTACCAGCACTAACAATGCTGAGGACACCGATAATGTTACTGTACACTCTGTGTTGTGTGCTGCTGCTGCTGCTGGCAACACGAAGTGGGTCTGATTTTCTGTGTTTCAAACATCAGCAACAAAATATAATAACACATTCCAGTGCGTATGGAGAGATTACCTCTTCATGGGGTCACCTTATTATCTTTAAGCACAAACAAAACTTCCTATTTAATCTTTCCGTGTATGAATCAGAACTTTACAGGGAGCACTTCAATGCAGCATGAGACACAAACAAACAGTTCCAAGAGCTGCTACGCTGAGTCAGTAACTTTCTGAGGATGTGACAGCACTCAGCTTGATTTGAAAATGGACTTCATTTTCTGATATAAGTACCATTATATAATTACTGAACTATCGCACACTGTGTTGCTATTGGCAAAGTTGAGTTTACCTTTGAAAGGAGGGTGTATCCAATAAAATTACTGAATATATTTTACAACATAAAAGAAAAATACTTTTCTTTGAGTTATCCTTGATAACTTTTTGGAGTTGGTATGTTGTACCATGATTATTTCAAATTACTTGTAAAACAGTACACTGCAATTTCAGTAGCCATAACAATAATGTGAGTACTGCTGAGGACAGTATGAGTCATTTCAACACAGACACTGTTTGACTATATTTTACAGGCAGCAGGATGGACTTTTTGAGAGTAACAGTAGCACAATATTGATATTTAAAGCAGGAAAACTCTTCCTTCTACCTTCCTTTAGACTTATAATTTGGAGTTTGCTTACCTTTCAGCCAGAGCCAGAATGCTGTGCTTGAGCTCACTTTAGTGTGAATCTTACAATCACAAAGATGAACCTGAAGGGCTCTTTATGCAGCCAAACTTTGACAAAGGCAGACGGAGAGGGAGTTTGTGAAGCTTCGTTGACTCACAAACACTTCCAGATCTTGAGGTTAACAGTCTGTGACTGCAGCTCACTGGCAGGTGTGCTGCCTGAATGCATTTTGTGTATCACTTCAAAGATATCGCTGGATATCAGTTATACCAAAGAAAGTACAACGGGCTCTTGTCTGTTGAACACATAACCTGTTTAAAACCTGAAGAAAGATGCAGTGTATCTTTATTTCTCCAGCAGCTGAGCATCTGAACTAAATAAAAGGGGCCCTGCTCTGCTTGTACAGTTATTGATGGTGTAGTTTCACAGTAAATTCATAAATTGTGTTTGAAACATCCAAAAGTAGCTTCAACAAAGTGATAAATTAGCAAATTTGATATTTAAAACTGATGTTATGAACAGTCCAAATGACAGCCGTGCTAGGAAACATGACTTACAGTGTGGTGGAAATGCATTATGATACTACCAGCTTTGTTTAATGCCACAGGACACACCTCTGATGAGGAGGTTAGTAGCAGCCATGTGTGTGCTTTCTATGAAATTTAGTCAAACTTAATTGTTGTATTTCCTTTTTTACAGCGTTTTTATTTCTGGAAAAAATACGCCTTAATGCAAGACATTTACCACATTTGAAAAAAATACTCCCATTCAACCGTCCAATCTTAATTATTATCCAAATTATTGCAGATGAAGCCGCAAACAGCCGTTTAATTGCGTTTAGTTTATTGACATGCTTTAAACATTAATTTGGAAATTGAACATCTGCAGCTTCCTTAAAATCTAATCATTCATGACATGCAGTTTCTTAAATAATTTCTTCCTCACACCAAACCATTTTCTAATAACTTAAATTGTCAGATATATTAACTCCATGTGGATGATTAAAATATATTTTTTTAATTCACCAAGCCGTGTAATCCACACAATCTCTCTAAAGCTGATTACAGGACATAATCAAACATTTTCCTTTTTTAAAATAATAATTATGAGGCAGTACATACCAACTCCTCAGTTAGTATTCAAGTCGAGAGCAACCACTTCAAACATGAAAAGCAAAGTATTTACTTAAACATTCATAGTGAAGAAGCGTTTGTCCTTTCATATGTAGTGCTCATTTTGTAAAGGTATAAAGTGATAATTGTTCTGCAGCCTCGATCTTCAGCGTTGCAACTGTAGTGTTAATTAAAATCTTTGTTTTCACATCTAATGTAACATACTTCCCCTTATTTTTCTGTGCTTTTGGATTAAGCTTTTTCCTCCTCTTTTTCCCTCATGGCTTTACTTATTTTTTTGGTATCAAATACTATCTGATGAATTAAAAACCATCAGATTGGTCATAGCTGAATAAAGCCTCATGTATTAGTTGCAGCCTGCCTTATTCATAGTGCTGAATAACATGCTGTACAGGGAGTGTGAATCATCTATGCACAGACTACACTGATGCATTATCATATTATGATGCTATTTTGAGAGAGGAAGGTAAAAACTACCATCATTCCTCAACAGTGATGGATACATTCCAGCAGCTGGTATAATTCATATATATATACACGCCTCCATTTGAGAGATTGGACGTACTGTAGGTAAAAGCAGATCCTCTATATGAGTGACACACACATGCCCAAACACCTAGAGAGAAAGCGAGCTGGAAGCAGATGTCTACCCGCTCATTAGCATAATGTTTTTGTGCACTGCGCGGCTGAGAGAAAACTTGAGGAGTGTGCAAAACAAAGGCAGAAACCACAAGTGCCTGGAAGACCGTTACAGCTTGAAAACACAAAACAGCAGAGCACCTGTGTGTCTAAACTGATGCTTACAGGGCTGAGTGGAAGAGAAAAGAATTTACTAGAGAGGATATAACGCATGAATTCAGAT
>JAOWBC010000049.1:17072315-17086781 GCA_028566105.1 Hypoplectrus providencianus | reverse complement strand
TGAAAAAAAGAGGCTCTTAAAATCAGGGCCACGACTCTTTCAAGTGCAATAAGGGTTAGGGTTAGGGTTAGGCTAACCCTAACCCTAACCCTAACCCTAGTGAGACAGAGTGTCAGCCTTGTTATTTGAGTTAACCTGGAAATGTACTTTTGGTATGTTTCTTTGTGATTCCCAACATCGTGTTCTCTGTTTTTCATCATGTTCTCACTTTCACAGTTAAGTACATAAGTTAGGGTTAGGGTTAGCAATAACAATAGTTAACACTAGTTGGGGTTATTCTGTATAATGAGTACTTTTACTTTTGATACCCCTGGTACAATTTGATGCTGTCGTAGTTAAGCAGTGTGTTACCTGTGAACACAAAGCCACTCTGCATGTAATGAGCCCAAACGGACACTAGAGGCAGACCTATAGAGAATCTGTATCTGATGCTGCCTGCACTGACTACTTGTTGGCATCTGACGTGATGTAAATGAGAATGTGTTGCATAAACACTACATAAATTTCAAATGATCAAAGTTAAAAAATGCCCCCCAAAAAATGTTGCAATCCTGCCCACGTCTGTCGATGATTACTGTCAAAGTTGGTGTTTCACACCTGCCGTCAAACATATCTGATGTGTGCGGTTTGTCCTGTGCTGTGTTTTCGACAGTGTGCTTGCTCATTAGCTTATTTTAATGACTTCATTAGTACAACGGGTTATGTTTAATATGTCAAGCTGATTATGGCAAGATGCTATGCAGCTCAAGTGCCTCTTCAAATGGGCGATCACTACCCCTGACGACCCATAAAAAGGAAATTTTGTTACCCAACAAGACAAGAAGGAACCTTTTTAGGTGCCTTTTTTTTAAACAAGAATTTTTAAACAGGATGTCACTAACATAGTTCTAATTATGATACTGACTAGATGTTCATATAATGTTGTTGTGTAAGCCTGTGAGCTACTACTGACATGTTTTAATAGAAGTGTTTCACTTGTAGCCTAATTAATGGCACAAACTAGTTAAAAAAGGACAGAGGGGCAGGCTTTTTAATTATGATCAACATCATGTCTGTGATTGCCAAACCAAGAGGAGGAGGAAGGTTAGCAGGCAGGCAGGAGGCAGAGTGTCAATATTTAATAATGTTGGCTCCTTCAAATTGATTGAAATTCCCTATTATGAACACAGGGGAGTACATAATCATATACCTTAGCCTGCCTTTGACAGTCGCCTTCTGCTCTTGTCCCAGCCCCTCTATCTTGGCCTTTGCAATTGCTGTGATGTGTTTGTCTGCCTGCTATTATCAGGATTTTTTTGTGAGTGTGTTTTTTTGTTGATGCTTTTTTTTTGTGTATTGCGCTGTTTTTGACCCTTGGCGCTCTCATGTGTCTGTTATCTGCCTTTGGATTCCATTAGCACAGTGACAGAGAGGTGATTACAGCCAGCCCAGGTCTTTTAATACAGATTAGACGTCATCTGTGATGCCTTTCATATGCCTGCCATCACACCATCCCTCAAGTTATTGTCTGGGGCCCTTTTTCTTGAGCTGTTGATATGGCCTGCTGTATGCTCCTGTAATGCTATCTGTATTCCGTGCACTTTGCCATGGTGAATATCAGTATTTGGCACAACTAATAAGGCCTTTCATTTTGATGGAATTCTCTCTCGGAGCAGCCGCACTGGCTGAAGCCTGTGTTTTCTCTTAGTGAGACAGAGCTGTTTGCTCGGGCTGTGGGTGGAGCTGAGAGACAAATTGCGTCAAACAAAAGTGTTGTGTTTGGCAGGCTCTGCTAGCACTCACTGCCACTTTCCATTCCTAAAGGTCATAAAATGCACTGCTTGCAATGTCCGCTGGTTAAGAATTTGAGAAGGTAAAATAATGACTTTGCAAAATTATCATTTCCATGCATGATTTCCTGGTGATACAATTCAATTACATTGACAAGCAACCCTTTCAGAAGCAACTGGAGCCTGATTTAAATTGAACAGCGAGTCAGCTCTCATTTCCACTAATTTGATTGTCACACTCCTGAATTGCGTTTGATGATCTCACAAAACAAAGCCAATGAGATAATCATTGGCAGTGTAATGCTGGACTTATTTTAATCTTAAGGAATACAACAGATTTTCCATGCAGGTAAGAGAAGCTGTCGTTCCAAATCAGACCAAGCCAGTGAAGCATCCAGCGTGAGGATTGGAAAAGCTGGAAAAAGAACTTAATGGTTTTGTCTTTCCACATCTCACCAAGTGCCTGTCTGAATGCAAAAGTGTCCTCTGGTGGCAGCATTCATTAGTATGTCAATGTAGCTGGGCTGATTTGAGGTGAAAGCATTTACATTTCTGTGCACACACCATGCACACGTAATGCTTTCATGTGTGCTGTCAGGTAAGAGAAGAAGAAATCAGGATGATTTGTCCTTTGTTTGTCATTCTATAATGTTGGAGTAGACGGTGTCCTGCCAGGAAGGTGAGGATGATGATACACCGACTCACCTGACGCAGCTGTTAGTGACCCTCGCTGCCAGAGGCCCGAGGACAGAGACAAAATGTCACAGCACAACTGATAGCAATAATGAAACCTGGCAGCCACAAAAGCTCCTGATGAAAGGACGAGATTATGACCATAATGATGATGAAGTAGCTGTAAAAATACAGAATTTGTGTATTTGATGCCTTATTTAAGTTTGATTTCAGCATTATGTTGTTGCAGAGGAGTTATTTAAAAAAAAAAAAGTACGTAGAGGCTGACTTTTCGTTAGTTATTGGATTGAATGTACACTGTTGTAAAACTTAAAATTAGAATATAGAAATTAAGTACAGGACTGTCTCTAAATGTCCTCATACACAGACAGATACATGTCAATGAACAAAATATAGCACAATTCTTCTGTAGATATGCAGACATCTGGTAAACCACTACATTTTATCGATATATGCTAGAGTTATTGATGTTTGGTCAGTGATTTCATTAAATGCATTAGACATATGAGCCAAAAAGTCCTTTAATAAGTAAGAACTAAAGTGTGAACATAAGGGAGCAGGAGTGTGTGTGTGTGTGTGTGTGTGGTTTGGGGGGAAGGTGTTAGCAGGGTACAATTGTCAGCTTTTTCAGTGTTTGTAGCCCACTGGGTGAACATGCAGCACTGTAATCAATTTCATGTTGCTTCAGTCTGTGTCTCAGTGCTTTTTCGTCGAAACAAAAGGCTTCCAAAGGCTGTAAACCTGGGAGGTGATGTCAGATTGGATGTGTTAGCTAATTTAATGTAGATTAGATTTGTGTGTTAGTGCCTGTTTAATTATATGACTTTGCAGTGACTTTTAAACACTGTTATTATTGAGTTTTGTGCTGTTAGCTGGCTACAGGTTACAAAGGCTCTCTATTGTGAGTCTTTATTGCCTGCGCCACTGTCTCATGCTATTGTCTTAAGCACTTGGAAGAGCGTGTGCCCATACAGTAGCCTGTGTGTTTGTGTTGTTGAGCGAGGAAGAAGGGAAAATAAATGCAATGTTTGTGCTTGAAAGAGAAACTAAGCATGCGTGACAGGATTTGGCAAGAGTTCATACTACAGAAAATGGGAACACATTTTCCAGCACGCATGTTGGTTTGCTTTACTTTAAAACATTAAGAGGAATGTTTTCACATCTGCGTACTCGGTCTGAGGCGATGCATATTTAATGTCGGCTCCTGTCGCCTCACATTTAATTGGTGGATGGCACCGTGGAGCAAGACCAAAAGGACAAGACCTTTTCGGGGGTTATGTTAAAACTTCAGAGGAGAAAAATCTCTCTGCTTGGACTCACATTTCTGTGGCAACAGTCTGTATTATGATTGAGTGTAACATCCATGTATGACTCAAATCTGAAATGGACAAAAACACTTGCTGAAGGTCATTTGCTTGCTGACATTATGATTTCAGACGTAGATGAACTCTGTTTATGATTTGATTAAAAGCAGCACATTTCATTGAGCAATACGCTGCCGATTTTTAATTTTGTTTTCGAGATATTCTGTTCATATTTAAGCCCAGTGTTGATGTGCATTAGTGTGCTCCTGTTTTTTTTTTTTTTGCACGGGTGCGAAAGTGAGTCTACACGGATAAATAGGCTTTAGTGCCGCAGGGGTCCTGCAGCACTAAAGCACAGGCTCATTCTCCCCCCAGGTGGTGCCTCTGCCTGTGGTGGCAGATAAGCAAGGGCCGTGACCACAGCCTTTCAGTTGGTGCTACCCCAACAGGAGAGATGAGGGTTGAGATAAAAGGGCACCCCCAGCCCCCTGTGTACCCCTCACTGAGGATTGCAGGTGCACTGTTAGTGGGGCACCAACAGTAACACCCAGGTGATAAGGCTGAGAGAGAGCAAATCAAACAGAGGAGAAACACAGGGCCTCCATCTGGCACAGCTGTTCATAGTTTAGCACTCTTTGTTCCTTTACTGTTAAGAACCACAGTCAATATTTTGATGACATATGTTAGTCCTTCTGGAGCAACGTTCCATAAACCACTGACCAAAACTCAAAAGAATATAATCAAAGTGATGAAATAAATCACTGTGTAAGACATCGCCAAACAGATGCAGAATACTTGAAAGTTTCAAGAAAACTCTTTGTTCATTTTCTGGCCTTACGGCACAGTTTGGTTTTAATTAACACCATTTCAATGATGGGCTGGCTGAAACGACTCAGATGTTGTTGTAGAAAGCACAGCAGCTAAATTCCCTACCACTGAGAGACACTGGGCCTTGGCTCGTCTCAATACTATATTTACCACCCTGATCCAACAAGCAACACGGCCATTTAGCGAGTTAAGCTCGATGTACTGCCAAGCAGACAGCAGCTGGAGTCGGCAGCTGAAATTGTACAGGCAACGTTTGGCATTCACAGGACAGTGACAACAAAATATCTTTTCATGTAGCCAGATGGGTAATTGATGAGGATCATGGTAATAGGTAAGAAAGCGATGTTTCTAAAGACATACAGAGCCAAAATATGGACATCAAGGACAGAGACGATGACTGGAAGTCACCTAACTGGTTTTATTTCAGGCTTGATGCAGGGGCAAAGTAATTTGTCCGTTTCATGGGCAGATGGAAACCAGATGGACAGATGATTCACTTTACTTCATCTTCTCCTTGCTGTGATGTGCCTAATCCTATCCCAGATCCTTTTTTAATGTCTATATAACAAAAACAAACAAGTGCAAATGCTGTGCCATACATTGCTACGATGCAGTCGTCATGATGGCAGAAAGTATTCAGCTCATTAACTTAAGCAAACATGGCAAAACCACAACGATAAACACTCCAATATTTAGAAAAAAAAGTCTTGCACTCAGAATTTCCCCTCGGCAAAAGTGTACAAATTGTACTTAAAATAAGAGTCCAAAGTGAGTGGCCAGTTCAGTACTTTTAATTTTATTATAAAATGAACATCTTCAAAATGATTAGTTGTTGTTTTACTTGGGACTACGAGATCTTGCAGCTTACTTTATTTAGTCATCACAGTTTTTTTTCTCAATGTATTATTATGCTAAGTAGGGAAAACAATATGGTGCAGAAAAGAGACTTACTTGTATCGTACAACGACCACAAGTTGCACCTAAAGTACACTTTTGAAGTATATGTACTTTCCTCCACAGCACACAGACCTCTGCAGGCTCCAGGACTGATCTGCTGCCTTCGATATAGAATAAAATAACAACAGGACAAAAACAAACACAAAAAACAAGAAGATATTGTGGCCTCTGTGTTCTGATGAAAAAAAAAGGTTTTGTCTCATTTATCAGATCTGTTGTGTACATTAGTAGATTAAAAGACTAACATCCTCTGATTGCAGAGCGCACAAAAGAGACATTTTTAAAATAAGTGTTTTTCTCCTCTTTGGACCAGTCATAGAGCCTCCTGCTTTTCAGGGTCTGACTTGCCATGTTTACTGCCTTGAGCTGCAGCTTACGTTCATAAACACATTTCCGATATACTGCAGTCCCATTTGTATCCTGTAAGCCAAAAATATTTTATAGCTGATGATCATTTTAATAGCTCCCAAGATAATGTGTCAGATGTAAAGCGATCGCAGCGATCACAGGAATTCTCCTGAGGGAATTGTCTCTTCAAAAAATGCCCTGATGCCAAATGAAAGAACAGGTTTGCTTTGTGCAGAGAGACAGACTACCATAAGGTACAAACAGTGCTGTGCAGTGCACAGTCAAAGCGTGTCATTTGTAATACTCTTGCTGAGAAAGTTTTCTCCTGGCCTATTTAAGATAGGGATAAAAAATCGGTGCCATTAATATTTTATTATTTTACCCTTGCCCAATATGTCTCCATGAACTGCATGCACCCAGGGTATAATCAGTGAAGGTAGTGGGGATTTGTTTCCCTCTGGCAGGAAGGTATATTTCTCCTCCTGTGGGTGTCACTGTTACCACATCAGAGGCACTGAGCCTCATCCAATGGTCCCACTGCACTAATGAGTTATGGTGGCGGATGCACACAGACCACCAAATTTCTGCAACACTGCACACACATTCAGACACATGGCCTGGATGCACATACACGCTCCCTATACATGTGTGAGCATACGCAGTCCCAGCAGCGAGGACTGAGGCGGAGAGCAGGGAGCTCCTTACTCTAATGTATGAGATTCTGTTTAGGCGGAACTTCGGCTTTGCTTTCTCCTCTTAGACAAACACAGGAAGACAACCAAGCAATTGGTCCAAAATAGCTTGGATAGTAAGTACATTTCATAGCTTTGAAGATAGAGGAGAAGCCCTGCTGGTGTAAGTGAGCTTTGCATTATTGTCATAATGGAGCTGCCATGTTCCTCAAAAGCTTTAGATAAATGGACTGTGGTGGCTGTGATTCATGGATACGTCCTTTTCCCTCTTGTTGATATGTATGGGAACATAGACGGTTTATGTAATTTGATTTCCTCTCTGCTAGCTCTCCCTCAAAACACATATTCATCTTTTGGAGCAAGCAGCTCAGATTTATGTTGGAATTTAATGATGCAGTAACAGAAACTAATAATAATAATAATAAGGCGTCATGTCATTGTATGAAAGCACAAAAGGACAAAGAGAAATGTGTGGCTCTCTTGAGCAATATTTTTAGGAGTTACACTCACTGTCCCTTTGTGGCAGACAGTCACCTTGCCAACACTCAGGACGGCACCACCTGTCAGGGCTTGCCTTGGGCCCCAGACAGAGCCCTCTGTGGTTGAGGCTGGATTTTGTGGCGGATCAGTGGGATTTACGGGGACAAACAGACTGCCGCTGTATACTTCCATGTATTCTGCCGAAAACTCAATTTGGTTGTACTGCTTCTCATCTCTACTTTACCTGCTTGAATCCTGACGAGAACAGGGACAGTAGGGAGAAGGCAGAAAAGCAACAGAGGGAGGGTATCTCAAGTTCAAGTCTGTAGTGATTATATTCAGCACTTTTCTGGTGGTAAAAAAAAAATGAACAAAACAACCGTTTCTTGCTCTTGCTAAATTTATAGGGTTGGATTCTAAAGTGATATGAACTCAGTTTTATTGCAGCCTGTATGATGTCTAATGAACTTGACCTTTTCAAACGAAGCATAAGGTTTGGTCATTAATGTGGATCAAAGAAGATTAGATAGGAGTCGTTGTGATGACATATGACACAACCTTTTCTTGACCTTGTGCAGCCATGCACGGCTGGCATTATTCAGAAACAGTACACTTGGTATCGGGGGGTTAGGTAAAACTACAAACAGCCTCTACATCTGTCTTCTCTCTTATCTGTAACCAATGGATTCTGCAGTTACTGGCTGTGGTTTATGCTCATGTAAAAGGTGCTGATGTAACAGTTACAGGAATTTTCTCATGTTTGATATCTTATTTAAGCACATTTGCATGCTAACCTTTGCTTACATGTGCTAACTAGCTTAGAACACAAAGAACAGCTTAGGCTGATAGGATAATTTTGCAGGTCTTTGCTTATTAACCTGATGGTGATTTTGAAAAATGTTAGGATCACTTTGTCCTGGGACTGAAGTCCATTCAGTGGTTGCAGAGGCATTTGACTCAAACCACAAATGTCTGACTAATTTGGTTTTGTAGGAAAATTTGGGGAATCAATACTGGATGGGCAAGATTTCGTGGCAGTCCAGTTCAGTAGTTGTTAAGATATCTGTGTGTACCAAAGTGGTGGACTGACTGAAAGTCCAGCACTGCTATCACCTAAAATAATCACACAAAACAGTCAGTGATTTTTCTTTTAAATTTATAAAAAGTAGCTCACCCTTGGTTTTAAAAATCAGTGAAGGGAATATAAATGCAACCGATGACTCATTCAAAAGCTGCACTGCAGAAGAACAAGATTCAAAGAAGTGATGAAACCTTTCAAGTCACTATAACTTTTGAAAATGGTTGAAGTAAGCAGCGTATCATGCAATGACTGTTTTGTTACAGTTATAACACACTGTTGATCATGTCTTTGAATATTATTTTTGATTTGTTGAATTGAGTCTATTTAAAAAAAACAAAACAAAAAAAAACTTAGTGGCCAAAAGACTGTTCAGAACTTCACTGCTAGCATCCTTCTCCCCAGCTCCACCCTCATCCAAATATGGTCTCCTCTGGCTAAATAAAACCACAGTGGTGACGGCCAAAATTCTAAAATTGAGGTTTCAAAATGGGAGTGTACAGTTTCCTGCTTGCAATCAGCTGAAACATTGTGAGAGGTCCATGGTGAAACAAACCAGAAAAAAGAAAATTGCTGCTTTAATTTGGATGCCATTTGCATCTGTTTCGAGAACATAATCTGTTCATATTGTTACATCCACACAGTATCCAGTAACTCTCCCTGTTGCTATTGTGCCTCTGTGAGATAACACCTACATAGAGACCCAGATTGAATGTTAGAGGAACAGGGTGAGAGTAGGTAATATACTGAGGTAATAAAAGAGACAGCTCCCATCACAGAATTGAATTAGGCTCACAACCCAACTTCTGGCTGGCTTTAACTGCCACCCTCACGCCCACTTTCAACTGTAAACTGAACCGTGGTCACATATGATATCTTGTGTGAAACAGACTAAGTGATAATTTACATTAGCCAGAAACCACGAGCTAATCCTAACAACAACAGGCTGATGGAAAGGAAGTCTTTTCCGGTGATTATTAGAGACTCACATCCTCATCTCCCTTATGTGCCTCTCTGCAGTTTCTGAAACACATGTTTTAAATTTAGCCAATTTCAGCCATTCTCATGGCTCTCTGTAGTGTCATCCAGGAGGAAATGAAATGCGGTATGACGTCTGTTTTCCTGCCCAATGACTCGAGACGTCCGGTAACTCACAGCTTTCCAACGCTGCATATCTGTCTTAGAATTCAGCATAATCTCCTCTGACACCAGGGAGTTGGTCTAATGTGACACTTCTGTATGTTTGTAACATGTTTTCACTCACAAGTGGGAGTTGACTTGTCAGCCTTAATCGTTGGCCTTTCTCCCAGGTGGATCTCTGCAGGCTCAGGACAATCAACACTTGTTTCTGTCGGAGCAAAATGAGGAGCGAGGGATCTCTGACATGACGCTGAGGCTCCACTAGGTATGCTCATCCGTCTGCTCCCTGGGAGGCCCCATGCCGACGCCGGGCTCAGAACAACAGGAGGAAATGTATGGTTTGTTTAGAGGTCAACCATTCCTTTCATTTTTAATAACCGTCTGGCGTGTGGGTATCTCCAACTTACAATATTTATGACGCCAGTATCTGTTGCAGACAGGATACAAAATGCAATAAATGCTACTATATTTCCTCCGGACTAATTAGGCCTGGAGTCATGGCTATCACTGTGACCCTGGTGAATGAGCCTTCTCAGCTCGGCCAGCATGCTAAGGACAAAAGGAAATTGTGAAATGCATGGCTCCTTGCATAATGGGCCCCCTCGCACACCCTCTTCAGCACAGGCCTTCACAGTGGCCTATGGAGAAAGTGAAAAAAGCAATTTTGTGTTTGGTTTACGGTTGGGAGTCTAAGGGCTGAGCGATATGTATCACCAGAGGAACATTTTGTGCTTTGAAACCTCATAGCGGCTGTAGCAGACAGGAAATGAGACAGGGTTTTTCATTTCCCTGTTGCTATCTTCCCTCACAAACTAAATAAGGACCCCTTTGCCACCGGGCCCCGATTACATCTACCTACTATTCACATTGCAAAAGGAAGACGGCAGTTCTGTAATCAGGAATGTAATCTACATCATGAATTTCATATTCATGGTAAATGCTAAAAAGCAACAAGGTCAAGAGCTCGGGGGAAAGAAAAGGGCTGGTAAGATAATTGATTTCACTTTCTGGACAGTCTTGGAACTGGTGGGATGTGAGAAGGATGGAGTGATTGACACATCTGTAAGCTGTGAAGATGCATGCTGAATGATGGATAGATGTCATCGCCAAAGTAACAAGCAAAGCTGTCCGATTTTATCACCTTATTATGTTGCTGCGGCTGATGCAGGGGCAAATTTCACATCTCTCTCAAGTAATTTCCCGCGTTCAGCTTGCACCTTCTCTGTTTTCTGTATCCTTTTTTTCTTTTTCAATCAATGTATGCATGTGTAATCTCAGTTTTTTCTTTCATTAGTCTTCCTTTTTTCTTTTAGCATACAAGCAGTGCAAGCAGCTTTTTATGTGGGGGGCTGTCCTTTACATTAAACCCTGCGCCTGTCATATGCTGTGCAGTTATTTCATATTTACTCCTCCTCTTTGTTCCGTATTTTTTCCCGGCTTTCTACTTCCACTCGCTCTTTATAACTGCAGAATTTCTCTCCCAAGACGCCTCCCACATGCCCTCTCCCATTTGTCTCTCTGATTAATATAAAACCTGCTCCCACTTGCCCCACTATTTCACTGAAAAACCAAAACAATTGGTGGCTATTTGATTGGCCTTGGCCTTCACGGATGCTGGGGGAATTGAGGAGAAAAAGCAAAAGCATTTGATCTATTCATCCATCCGCATGGAAATCAATAGGCTCTGTCTCTCAGACACACCTCCGCCGTCCACGCTCCTTTTTTTTTTTTTTTTTTTTACCGCCGCAGGAATTGTGCCCACTGCCTGAGTCAGCTGCAAGTGTAAAGTGGACACGGCCAGGGGCGTTGTGTCCCGCTGCTGCAATAAACACTGTCATCTGCATAAATTCAAATGATATGATAACACATTTAAAGATAAAAGACTGTTATTCCTTAGAAAATCCCCAGTCTCAGAAATGCTGCTGTGAAACAAGCTTGTGTAAGAAGAGGAGGAACACAGACACAGAGTGGCAGCTGTGAAGTCTTACACAGCTTATTTAGGTATATGGTATAGCAGGTGTGCCGCTACAACACTCCACATGCTTTTGTTCCTCTCCAAATGAGACTAGTGGCTTTGCCCCAGGCTTTATTGGCTGCTTGTTAACCTTTTAGATGGCAATGAAAAGGTTACTCTGCTCATTGTTTTTGTCTCCCCTGATTTATAAGTTTACTCTCCTGTATATTTATTTGCAGAGGTAAAGCAGGTGCACGTACTGTACATGCAATCCACTTGTGTGATAAGACATCTAAAGAAGGTGACTGTCATCTTACATAACGACCCATGCCGTAATGTTGCTCAGCAGTATATTTTGTGGATGATATTGGGAAAGCAGTATCAAACAACAGCACAATGTACTGTAGTAGCACAAGCTGTTCTCATTCACTGTTCAACCTTATACCTATGAAAAGTGATACAATAAAATTTGTGGATGTTATTGGTAGGCAGAAAAAATGTAAATGATATATATATCCTATGTTAACAATTATTCTTTTGGGCAAAACTCTTGTGGTCATTGTAATTATGGCAGGAGCAAAGGAGGAAGTTAGGAAACGGAGTATAAAGAGCGAGAAAGGTCGCAGTGCGTGTGTGAAGGATATGGGGGACAGAATGCAATGTTATTTGTTAATCCTGGAACATTTCAACCATTCCACAACATTTAATAGAATCGTCACATTACCGAAGATGTACATAGTATGTACTGTTGTATGAGAAAGTAATGTTTTGTGGTTAGTTTGGTTGTATTTCTACTCTTGATTCAGCGCTATAGAGCAAGTTAATTAAGAGAGGACTTCCTGAAACTTAATCAATGGAACAATATGTAATGGCTACCCTTAACCATCCTTTAATTTACTTCCTGACTACTGTCTGGATGAGTGGTCTTGATGGCAAAACTAAAAGTACCCAATAATTGCTTATTACTTCGATCTAAGTCAGTATTCGGATGATGATCATACTGATCAATAAGTAACAATCAAACTAGCTTGTTTCTGCAGTTCCCCTCATCTTTATGCCTCAGAGTGTCTTTGCCTTCATCAGTTCATTGTTTTGGTTTTACAGCCACTTTAAACTTTGGTTCACAGCTCTTATGAGCATATTTAGATGCCATGGGCAGCTGTTTTCAGCAAGCGAGCTCTGATAAACCCTCTGTACTCTACCCACACAAGATATTTCCTTGGCCCTGTTCAGACCTGGTATTAACATGCATCTGTGGTGATCCAATCACAAGTGGATATTTCTGAGTACGTCAGATTAAGATGGGCATTAAAATGTAAATTTTCACATTCATCTTGAGGGGCCACTTGTGATTGGCTCTCACTACCCGGCTCACACATGGTATTCTAAGGCTGATGCAGAGTATTTTGCAATGTAAGATCACTAAAATCTTTAGTAATATCCTGTTGTAAATTTAGGTATCTTTTATTAAGCTTAAGATATAGGTTGTTGGTGATTTTTTAGCAGACCCTTCAGTAGTTGGTGCAGACCAAAACAGAGCAAATAGTACATACAAGCTGACTGTAAACATAAAAATATGGACCAATAAAAAACAAAAATCAAACATCTAGATTCATAAAGCTTTTGGAAAGGCATCAAATAGACAAAATAAAAGCCTTTCAAATTGTTCTTATTTTTTGCTTACTTACTACTTGGTTACACTTAAATTGTATGAACCATATTTGAAAGTGTTAGTGATATATTATACGTGCACTGTGTCCTGTGTTTGAAAAGGTTGTCTCTACTTTAGGCTGTGTTCAGAATTTAAACGAAACCACTCCTGAGTCATTTTACTTATCTCTGAGTATAGTTATCACCACATGCTGTGAAGACCCTCCTGCTAGTGAGCTGCTGCAGGGGAGTTTGAATGTCCCATTACAGTATTTTGCAGACTGCATATACTTCATGTGAAAATAGTTTAAATTTGCCCTGATTAGCCGTGCAGAGGTGACATTAACAAGACCATATTTCTCATTTCTTACCTAATTTATGTTGCAGCTTCAGGACAACTGTCGCGACAGTCACCGTTTGGCCCTGGCGTGCAGCATAGAGGACGTAAAAAAAAGCAGAATGTTGGCATCAGGGCACATTCTGCAGGAAGAGAGGGACGCAAAGTGAAATGCTGATTGAAAAGAGGAGAAAATCAATCAAGCGAGCCTGTCTGATTGACAGCTTGCCAAGGTGTTTTCTGTGGAGGTGTCAAGAACAGCACAATTGCTCTCCCCCGTCCTCCCTCTCTCTTTCTGTTTCCCTCTCTCTCTCCCTGTCTCATCCATCACTTGCCTCTTCACCCATCATCACACTGTCGTTTCCTCCTAAATGTCTCACCAAACTCCCCCAATATCTCTCTCACTTTTCACTCCATTGTTCCTCCTCTTCAACTATCCCTCGCACACCCTCCCATTTTCTCTCCCGGTCGCTCCCTCATTTTCTTTGCAGAGATGCATTCATTGCCAAACATTTAAGGCTGCACACTGACGCTCCCTTAATCTTGTTGTTCTGTAACCTTCAGAGGGGGAAGAAAGAGCTTCTCTACTTGTGTTACCTTTAAACAACGACACCAATCCCTCCTTTATGCCCACACTTTCTCATTACTACAACCCAGTGACATCGTTGCTTTGTGTTATTTGTTTTCATTACTGTCTCAGATACATTTCAGCGGCAGGATGGCCAAAAACAGCATGGAAGAAAAGGACGATAATCCACCGCTGTGGCTGCATGAGGAGTACCACACGATACCGAGAGGGCATGGAGTCCATGCAGCACAGCTGAAATAAGCAGAAATTGGCCACGTTAATAGCAACACATCTACAAAATAATTCTGTCGCTAATGGTGTCATTGAAAAAGGTGCAAGCTCCTTTTTTTTTCATTCCACTTTGGCTCATTCGTCCCCTAAAGGGCAAAGTGTTCAGTTTCAATCACTTTTAACATTTCACTTCTAACTCTCTGAGTGATTATCTGAACTCTCCATCTTTGTAAAGGTGGCAGGAAAAAAGGGGCTTGTGCAATTTTTCAGAATTTCATTTCGCCGAGGCGGAGCCATATTTACTTTTTGATAATAGCTTGACTGTTGTATCGTCACAGTCATGCTCTTTAAACTGTGAAATATCTGTTTGCTGGATTGTCTTTCAGGTGTTATGAGATAAATATGTTATTTTATTTTTCATGTGTATTTTATTTGCA